>JAGGAX010016721.1:0-43153 GCA_017657335.1 Termitomyces titanicus | reverse complement strand
ATGACCGTAAAGCTTGAGAGACTCTCGCATTCTCTCCAATGCAAGCGTGAACTGTGAATGAGACTTTGTTGCAACAAAATTGCAGATCCGGATCTTGCCTTTCTCAATAAGGCATAGAAGCTAGTGAGTAATATTGTGCAAAAAAGTAAGTTGTCATGGTCAGAAGATTTTTACATTGAGTGAAGCACTTGAGTAAGGTCATCTCAACTCAATGCATGTTTCCTTATTGTAGCGGAGGAGAAACATTTTTGGAGCCTCACAAGTGGTGATTGTCTCTTGGACCTAACATTGGGGAGATAAACTTCCAGTTGGTTGCAAATCTCCAAAAGATAAGTCAAGATTGATTTTGGGTCTATGTGATGAGACATGTAGGCAATGTATAGGAACAGTGTGTCTGCTGTGAGTTTTGTATCCATATTGTGTATTTTGACAAAATTCAAGTAGGAGTTGAGAGCTGATCCACACAAATGAAAAGTGGCATCTCCAATGCTGTATCCCAAAGCAATAGATCTCTCACAAACTAACCATTTGTGGAACCAAGCAATGTGGCGATGTCGCCTGGGTTTTACAGTGGGAATAATCATTTTTCTGCCACTACTAGCAGTTCTCGAGGAGGTAAAAAATCATGGATGATAAGATAGAGGAACAGCTGTGATGCTTCTTCAAATTGACAATGTGATAGGAGATTGGTGCAAATGTTCAATGAGCCTGGGATATGGAGGACTTTGAGTTTGTGACTTCCCACAATGAGAATGTTGACAGCAAATTTCAACAGGGGTTTGTACAATGGTTGCACATGTAGGGAGTTTAAAATATGAATTGTATTTGAATTGTCAGAGTATATGACAATCTTTTTCCTGTCAGACATATAACACATGGCATGGTGTAAAGTGCTTGCGACAGTGAGAGCTTCAAGGAAAAAGATAAGGTCAGAGAGTGTGTCTGTCTGAGTAACGTAGTAAAATTCATTTTGAGAAATCTGCTTTTGCCTCGGTGGGTAAGGTCATTGTCATGGAATTTGGATCAACAAAAATGCCTATAATGGTCAAAGGTGTGCCAAAGATTTGTTTCTTTTCTTTATGCAGAATTCTGATGTCATCCCACAAGTGAAGAAGGTTTGCTTGACTATGAGGAACCCACAATTGATATGGTTCATAATAAAGAAAATCTGTAGTGTTGTTGATACTATAAGAGTCATTGTTGAAACATAAAGAATCAGATATGTTGTACAAGTCCTTCATGGACCAGGTGACAAGACTATTAACTGAACCTTAGTAGTTTAAGGAAGCCCTACTGCCAAAACAGTTACAACGGTCAACATGACGTTTGCTGTCTATGGTGACGATTTGTTTTATTTGCCAAAAGAGATGCATCGATACTAAACAATAGGCACTGGCAACGTCGAATTTCCACAACATCAGGGGTCTGTCTGAGCCCTCCCTAATCCTGAGGAGTTGGTCACCTAGGTGCCATATGTTATCTATAGGGAAACCTGAGATGTTGTCATAGTTGATCATTGAATTGAGTGAGTGCTAACTAGTAGACTGATTTGTGACGTGACAAAGATCACTAGATTTCAGCTTGGGAACAGCATAAATAGGAGAACTGTACACTCCGTCAACTGGCCAGCTTGAATTTCAATGTCCCTTTGACACCTCAAGAATTCAGCTTCTTTTTCATTCTGTGGAGGTCTTAGAGACATATTGCAGGTTAATGGATAAGAGGATGGGTGAGTGTGTGCATATGGCCAGAAGCTTTGTCAGAGTCCTAACAAGACAGAAAACACAAAAGGTTGATTTGGGTGGTGAGTCACCATGCGTTCTAGAATGTCCACTTTGATTGGTGTGACAATTTTGAATGGATCTTTATGTTTTGTGATTGTAGCTGCTGTTCATGGGTTACTAAAATCATCTGCAGAAGGAGAAAGCAAGAGTTTTGCTGTTAATGACCATTGGAGTAGCGTAAATGGTAAAGGGGTAGTATTGTCATAGTAATTGAACCACAAGTATTTTGGGATGTTGCCTTTGAGTATTTCCTTTTTTGACATTTTTAGAGCAGACGGTTTTTTCCAATGCCATTGGAAAAGTCAACCAAGATAAGCTCAAGAAGTCAAAGAAGGAAGAGGACGTGGAAGAAGCTGAGGTCATCAATGTAGATGCAGACGAGGAAGAGGATGCATCTGATGGAAATAAAATCAAGAAAGTAAAGAAAGTAAAGAAAGAAGCTATGGATGAGGATGTTGATATGGACGGTAATGAGGAGTTCAAGGCAGACTCGGACAATGAGGGTGAGGAAGAGAAGGATGACAATGAGGAAGGTGAAGAAAGTGGGAAGAAGCGTAAGAAAGTACGTGACACATTATCAATAGCACATCATGTTCACTAACCTATCTGTAGTCCTCAAGCTCTAACAAACCCTCAAAGAAAGCTAAGATTGCTTAATCATCAAAACGCAAAAGCAAGAAGAAGGCCGAAGATTCTGACAAAGAAGACAAAGAGGTATTCACATTGAGATGAACGCACATGTCTCGCTCTCAAAGAGTGCCAGCTTGTTCAATCGCGTGGAATTGATAATGAGCAATGAAGTACCACTTCTTATATGTCCCTGTTACACCTAATCATCTCCATAACCCCGACTGACAACTTTCCCAGGTGTCATATGACTTTGATACCAGTTACATCCAGTACTTTCTCATGCCCAAGATTGGCAACGACTAGCTCACACAAAAATCCTGCACTCTTTATGACATATTTGCTTTCTTTCCAGTATTCATATTTGTATTGATGTCTTTGTTGAAATTACACGTTTTCAATTACTATTTCATGGGCAAACTTGTTACAATCCTGTGGCACAAGGCACCGTAAATGTGCCTGATCCTTTTTAAAGTCATCACACATATCACACCTCATTGTCCTGTCTCAAACAAAGGACATATAGAATACTTAAATACAATACCAGTCAACAAGCACCTTCAGTCACTTATACATCACAGACTGAGGGTGAGTTTGGTCATACTACCACATTGAGTACATACTTACACTACTATAGATTAGACACTTACGTTGTCTGTATTCTATAGATACAATACAGTCACTTATACATCACAGACTGAGGATTAGATACTTACGTTGTCTGTATTCTATAGGTACCGGTGGTCCAGATTCCAATAGGTTATGGGAATCTGCTGCTTAAATCTTTGAATCTGAACCGAGGGACCTCTCTATCGGAATCCCTTACAAAGATGGCCGACAATATCATTGACAAGATCAATCAAGCCTTCAAGGCTGGAAAAGTGACTAAGGAACTTCTCCAGTCTATCGCAATTTTGTCCTCCCTATCCAATAAGTCCTATGTGCATATCTGCTCCATTATATCTTGGGATCTGACTACAGCCGCCAATGTGACAAAATATGGCCCATCCCAGATCCGCTGATTTCTGGAAGGGAAACAGACTCTGATCGACGCGGACAAGACAACTGGGCCTGTTGACAATGCACCGACTGCCTTTGCTGCAAAGACATCGAGATTTGACAGACTGGTCTGTAACAGATGCAAATCCAGGGGCCGCCTGAACTTCACAGGCCATACTCTGCCATGGTGTGTCCTAGAAGGAGGAGGCATGGCAGGGAAAACGGTGGAAGAGTCGAGGAAAGCTTGTTTGGCACACTTTGAGAACCCAAGGAAAGATAAGGATAAGAAGAAATCTACCTCAGAAATCACTGTGACACCGTCTGGAGGGACAGCTTTCACACTTGAAGGCAATTTGGACGCAATAGCAGCATACATTGCCGACCAGAACTCGAGGAACGTGAACAATGTCAAAGCTGAGTTTGCTGAAATTGCATCAGATGCACTCCCAAGTATAGGATCTATTGAGGACATGGAGACATTAGAATTTGACACCCTGATCACATTTGAGGAGGAGCCGAGAGTCAGTATTGACGGAAATGACCACAATCGCAATCAGGAAACTGCACTAATATCTAGCCAAAACATACCACTCGAAAACTCACCATTCTACCTCAATCCTGGGGCAACAATCCACATATCACCAGACTCATTCGACTTTATCACTCTGACTCCTATCCCTGAACGTTCTGTCCATGGTGTAGGAGGTTCAACCATTGCAGCAAAAGGAGTTGGAAGTATTCATCTTCAGACCAATGGTGGCAAGTTTGTCGAACTAGAAATTACGTTATTTGTCCCCAAATCCACAGTTCGCCTGCTATCCATTAGCAAACTCGCAAGACACGCCGGAATATCCACTACCAAAACCATAATTGCAACCAGAACCCTTCTTCCCGGAAAAGATCTTTATGCAATAGACCTTCACTTCGATCAAGCATATGCAGTTCACGCTATAGCCGATCTCAAAACCTGGCATCTTTGGCTGGGGCACGCAAATTACCAAGCCATCATGCAGATGGCGCATGCTGGGATGATCAAAGGTATGCCCAAAAACTTCCCTTTGAAACCTCCAAAATGTAATCATTGTATTCTTGGGAAACAGGGTCAAACGCCTGTACCAAAGGAGAGAGAGGAGGAAGAGGGGCATAGAGCAACAAGACGGCTTGAGAAGGTCTGGGTGGATTTGACAGGTCAATCCACAATAACATCACGTACTGGGAACAATTATGTTATGTCTTAGCTTGCAAAACCAAAACAGGTGAGATGCTGAAGATCCTGAAAACCGGCCAAGATGGGGAATTCAACGGTGCAGAACACAAGGCATGGTACAAATCAAAAGGCATAATTCTCGAGGTTGGTGCCCCTTATACTTCAGCCCACATTGAATGTGACAAACACATGCATCGAACCCTAATGGGGAAGGCACATTTGATGCGTATTGCCGCAAAATGCCCCCCATTCCTATGGGACAAATTTTACCTTACTGCTGCACACCTCCACAGCAAGACGAAGACATTGGCTGTTGACGATGTGACACCAGATGAACTATGGTACAACAGCAAGCCTGACTACTCATATATCCATGAAATAGGGTGCCGAGTCTTTGTCCTAATCATGGGAAAGAATAACCCAAAGATCTATGAGAGATCAATCAAATGTGTTCTCATTGGCTATGACCCCAACTCCAAGACGTACCGATGCTATGAAAGATCAACCAGAAAAGTCTACAGTTCATATCATGTGTGTTTTATTGAAAGTCACAATGACACACCTTCATCGCACCCTCCTGCACCCCAAGAGGAAAAACATGATTCAGATTTCCCAACAATACATTCTATTGTAAAGGAATTGTTGACACGACCTGTTGTACACTCAGATGAGGATGAACCTCTCTGTATTCCTGGACCAACTACCCAAGACAAGGAGGATCAAATCCAAATGCCACAACAACTAGTAAACAATAACGTACCCCCCCCGAAAACGAACCTATACAAGCACAACCTCCTCCTCCTGTTCAAGCTCCTGTTCCAGCTCAACCTCTTCCCCTTGCTGAGCCACAAATACCCATACCCAAGCCCGCACAACCTAGACGTTTGACCCAACTAACGATACCCACACCTAAGGCAGCACCTGACATCCCGGTAGAAACACGAGTCAAAAAGGCTGTAAGAGAATCAAAGGAATTGGCGGAGAGGATAAGGGAAGCAAAAGTAGAGAGATGAAAAGCATTGGACGAGCTCCGGCACAACGCACCTGAGATCAAGGATGATGCAGATGTGAGCGACAAACTTGATCGAATTATGACAGCACTGAACACGATCAAGGACCCACACAACACCGATCCAGGGGTGGATTCAGACACTCTGCAAACACTGGAGGAGGCAAAGGAATCTCCGGACTGGTCAAAATGGGAAGCGTCGTATCGCGAGGAGCTAGCGTTGTTGAAGGAGATGGGGGTATGGGAACTGATTCCACGTGAGAAAGTGCCGATGGGACAGAAAGTCTTCAAGGGTCGCCCAGTGTTCACAATCAAACGTGACAAACATGGCAACGTTACTAGATTCAAGACTTGGCATGTTCTCCAGGGGTTCACCATGGTACAGGGCAGGAACTACGATAAAACAACCTCACCAACAGCGCACACGGAATCTTGGCGGATTCTCCTCCATCTGGCAGCAACAATGGGCTGGGATGCGACGCAAATAGATGTAAAAACCACGTTCCTGAATGGGATCTTACCTGAGGAGGAACAGATCCATATGCAACAACCAAAAGGATTCGAGGAAGAAGGAAAAGAGGATTGGGTATGCAGGTTGCAGAGGCCTATATATGGGATGAAACAGGTGGGGAGAATTTGGAACAGAACATTGGATGAAGTGATGAGGAAACTGGGATTCATACGGCTCAGTTGCGTGCGTCTATTACCAGAAGACTGACCGAGGGGTAGTGATTGTGGGGATACATGTTGATGACTTCCTGGCTATTGCAAGTTCAAAGGCAGCGAACGATCACTTTAAAGAACAACTGAGGGCAACTTGGACGATATCAGACCTAGGTGTTCCCCGTCACATTGTGGGCATGGCGGTTAAATGGGACCGACTCAATAGGCACGTGTACCTATCACAAACCATTCTTATTGACAGGCTAGTATCGCAATATGGTCAGTCAGAGGCGTCGCCCTTAGCCATACCTATGGAACCGGGGTTGAAACTTCGTCGCGTTGATAGATCAAGACTTACCCCAGACGAGCTTGAAAAAGTTACCCGAATTCCTTACAGAAATCTCGTTGGTGGCCTGTTATGGCTAGCAGTCTGTCTCTACTTGACCAGATATTCAATATGCAGTGCAACAACTTTCTCAATTCCTCGCTTGCTACTCATATATTCATTGGAACGCCGCTGTACGCGTCGTTAGATATCTAAAGGGGACACGTGATCTATGCCTGGGTTTGGGAGGAGATACCCCTATCGGTTTGGTGGGCTTTACGGACTCAGACTGGGCAAATTGCCTAGACACACGCCGGAGCGTAGGGGGGTATGCATGGTCGTTGGGCACGGGCTTAATATCATGGGCAACAAGGAAACAGAAGACCGTGGCGGCGTCGTCGTGCGAGGCGGAATACATGGCTGCATTTGAGGCAGCACAAGAATGTATCTGGTTGCGGATGGTGATGGACGCGTTAGGATATCCTTTGAATGGGGCCACGACAATACTGTGCGACAATAATTCGGCGATCAACCTGTCCAAAGAGCCGCTCTTACATTCTCGAGTTAAACACATGGATATCAAATATCATTTCCTGTGCGAACGAGTAGCAACTAAGGAAATCACAATGCGCTATGTCAATACGAAGGATAACGTTGCCGACATTTTCACCAAAGCTCTTCCAGCCCCTCAATTTACTCGACTCTGGGATATCTTAGGCGTACAATGATGAGGATTCCGCGCGAGGAGGAGCGCCACACTTTACGGTGAGGAGTGTTACGATCCTATGGCACAAGGCACCGTAAGTGTGCCTGATCCTTTTTAAAGTCATCACACATATCACACCTCATTGTCCCGTCTCGAACCAAGGACATATAGAATACTTAAATACGATACCAGTCAACGAGCACCCTCAGTCACTTATACATCACAGACTGAGGGTGAGTTTGGTCATACTACCACTATAGATTAGACACTTACGTTGTCTGTATTCTATAGGTACAATACAGTCACTTATACATCACAGATTGAGGATTAGACACTTACGTTGTCTGTATTCTATAGGTACCGGTGGTCCAGATTCCAACAGAACTTGCACTGGAACAGATGAAGACTGGGTTCCTACCTTACTACCTTAACTACCTTAATCACTGGATTACAAGACTATTCTATCTGCGTCGACGAGTATGAAACACAAACACAATTTGAGGCTTATAGCAACCGGGAGTGGATATGTAGTTCTTTTTCCGACAGAAGCTGGAAGATTTTCACGTTGCACAACTATCGATTCTTTGGTTCATTATGCGTGGAGTATGTGCCTGGGTTGTGTCAATGGTCAGGACTTTTTCAAACGCGTACTGGCTCATCATCCAAGAGAGGAATAAAGTCATTTGGTACTTTTCCATACGTGTACTAGTACTACCCAACCCCAACTTCTGAGTATGGAAACTATGGGGGGAAAATCATTCTTCGGAAACGTACTAAGTAGAGTCTGAACTGGAAAGTGTTACGATGAACGGAGAAGTGAGCTATGGTGTCTCCCGTAGTTCTTCCACGGGCTGCATTAGTAAGTCTCGGTCAGCGCTGAGCGAAACCGTGGATTCGGCAAATAAAAACACACCAATTGAAATCTCAGTAAGGGTACATATAACAAGCGATCCCTTCATAGTTCCATCCACTTGCTTGCGCGCTATTCTTTTCAGTCTCCGAGATGGTATAGAAGTGGTCATTCAAAGAGGGATTCCAAGAGCGATACAAGGGAAGTCCGCCGCACGACGTGTCTTGGTAGCAATGACCCGCAATTCCTTCATACGTATATCCATACAGGTTAATGGCGTTATCCCTCTCTGGGGCACTGGTCGTATAGAAATGGTCTTGCACATTTGGCTGCCATAGTCGATAGAGAGGAGTGTTACCGGGCTGAGAGTTAGTAAAGAGGTATCCCGTGGTACCCTCTCCAACGTATCCGAATTGCGCGATGGCGGTTGCCATTTCAGGAGCATTAGTTGTGTAGAAGTGATCCGCGGCGGTACCTTGCCAGGCACGCAGGAGGGGAAGGGTATCTCTGGGATCACTACAGACAACTTGAAGAAGGGCTCCCACTTTGCCCTAGAAATGAATAAGAATCGCGTTTATAGTGGTGTAGAGTGAGGGAATACTTCAACATTAGCAGTCGCATTGGAGTGAGGGAATACTTCAACACTAGCAGTCGCATTGGAGTGAGGGGATACTTCAACACTAGCCGTTGCGTTGGAGTGAGGGAATACTTCAACACTCGCAGTTGCGTTGTCCCTGCTAGGGACCAGAGCAGATGTTTGAGATATCGCGATGAGAGCCGAGGCAAATATTAGAGTGAATTTCATCTCTGAGGGTCTGTTGAGGGTCTGAGGCAATGATAAGGTCGCTTTAAAAGGACTCAGAGCGCATGAATAAGGTTTTCTGTTATAAGAAGTAGATTAAACTTGGTGAACCAGACAGGCTATAACTATTTGTGAACCCCATGAACCCCCATGAACCCTATGAACCCATGTCACATAACGTGACAAGGTAAATTACCTCTGTACCACTACGTACTTACCACGCGGTGTACGATGTGTATGTCGTAGGTCAAATTTACCACCGTCGTGCCCGTAACCAAGTGATTTGCCTTGATTGTTGATTCTTGAAAACATAGGTAGGACCTTACCGTTGAGGGTTTTGGCACAACCTGAGGAATATCATATGAATGCCGAGAGCAAGGATACTATCGTCGAAATCCTAAGCTCTGCTGCTGGAGTCCTTGACTGATAACTGAAAAATCTGAGAAATAGTATAAAGTTATGTCTTTCAACATCGATGTAGAAATATGCTATCTAGTTTGCCCACAACTTGCTGTCCTCACTGGCAGCTATGTGTCACGCAATGTGACATGGGTTCATGGGGTTCAAGGGGTTCATAGGGTTCACAAATAGAATTACCCAACCAGACAATGCATTTATTGCTCGCTGAAATGGTATATGAATTATCCAACCCTTCCTGCGGACTATCCAGACTCTCGACGTCTTAGTAATAGAAGCTCGAAAAAGGTTCCATGTCTCAAATAGTACTAAGGACCTTACGCGATCTATCATTTAGTGACCCATAAGATCAACTTTTTTTGTTGAAAATGGAAGTTTCTCATATTATGGCTCCAAAATCTGTCGACAATGAATTGAGCAGCGAGCTCAGAATGGCGAGAAGTCCTTGACCTTCTTCGCTTCGTAAGCAAGCGAAGACGATGGAGACAGCAGCAAAGCGCGACCATGCCGAGTCGGAGCCTATTGGAAGGAGTGATATACGTAAGTACACATCGATATGGAAGTCCTCACTGAGAAGACTGTCGGAAAAATATATCATTTGCCGTAAAAGTTTCGAATCAAGTCCGATCGGGCTGGCCTGGCCCTTCTTATTGGGCCTGATTGTGGCGTCTGATCCTGTCCGATACGCTCTGTATTAATGCTACCAAAATCAAGCCTCATACATGACCCTACAACGACACCTCCACTAACCCATAGTCTTCAATAATCCACGACTTTTCACCTTGACGGAGGGGCCATGGGTTATGGCAAGTTCGACTGTACACTGGATGACTTCCCGTAAGAATCTGGAGTCGCTTACGACTTCAGAATGTGTTTTGTCGGGATGCCGATTGATGCCCCTGTTGTAAGCGAGAAATTTCAAATCTTTGGGCAACTTCAGATTTCTTCAGAATACCTCAGGACGCAGACTGCAAAAACGTTAGAAATGTCCACTTCAGATGAAGATAATCTCCGATCCCATCATTTGTGTGACGAGTCTGAAAATAATTTGACCACGGTCAACGCTAGGAAGGCCACCGTAGGGACCTACATACACCGCGCACTCCTGCCCACTCTCATAACCCATAGGCAAAAAACATGTTAGCTGTAGCACCCAAAAGTATTCTCTTTTCATTCACTACTAATGGGTCTGAAATGATCGCTACGATTCCAGGGTCACACTACGGCTTGTTGACCCAAACATCTTCTTCCATCTTTATCCATGCGCACGCGGTTGTCGTGATTTAAAGAGACCCTCGAGGCCGCCCGGAGCGGCTGTGACGGAGTTGAGTGGGGAAGAGCAGACATGGCATTTCAGTCTCCCTGCTCGAGTTACTTACTCCTACATAATTCCACGCTGTATCAACCCGTGTGGATCTCCGCGCACCTCCTGTCCTGGTGCAGGGACTCCGGACTTAGATATACATGAAGGCCTTCAAAATTTAGATCCATCTCGAGCCTCTCTAGATCTTCAGACCCACCAAACATAATGTACCGCGGGAGCTCTTTACCACTACCACCATCAGAACCTAGAAACTTCAGTAAAATCACCGTTGCACACCCTGCGCTTGCTTCTTCAGCAATCAGGAACAACGAATTGAGTACATAGGACAGACGTGGCTAGATAAGTAGTAGTTAGAAACCAGCTCGGAACCGACGACTTGGGGTGGAACGTCCAAATTGCTCGACACCACGACCTTACAAACTGCCTAACCACTACTCGTTGTCCTCAAGATCTAAACAACTCGGAACTTGGACAGCTCGACTCGCGCTGGCAGAACACTGGAGTTATAGAACCGGGAGTGCTCACAACTGGGCACGATACTATCATACACTTGAACTCGCTGCACAATAATCTGCGGACACTGACCAAACACCACAGCCGACTCTATCTAGTCCTGTGCGGAATAGACCCTACAGACGCGAGGTACCTACATATCCTCCGGCTTGCAACGCACGTTACGGAGACGAGAGAGGAAAGTTGAAAAAGAGAGCATTCAAGGACATACATGGCATGCAGTGTGTATAGCTATGCTATTACCTCGCGACGGGTACACTCCCAACCCATGGCTTCTCCCTCATGTGTAAATATGAAGGCTACACCCAAAGCACACATTGACATAAAGATTGTGTCCCCGCCATCAATCCACTTCGCAGGCACTGCTCCGAGGGATACAAACTATGCTAGCATAGACGCGGCGGACACTAGGAATGCCACTATCATCTCCACCACCATGACCATCACTACTATCCCTCGGGCCCCTAGCGCAGCAAGATTGCCCAGCTCGCCAGTGACAGCACCTGTAGATCACCACCGTCTCCGCACCAACCGATAGGACTGCGACAACCGCCTCCTCGGAGAAGCGCATGACCAGGCAAATGGAAAAAGCAGCTCTGACAGCTGTGGAACGCACTCAAACGACAGAGGAAACGACGAGACTATCCACCAACACCCTTATTCAAATGGAAGAAGGGGGTCTCCCTTGAGTTCTTTGCAGAGACTCCAGGGAGAGGTTGAGACAATCATGTCGTCTACCCCAACATTGAAAGGCAAAGGCAAAAACAAAGCTTCATCCGGTCCCAACAAGCCTAGTTAGACAAATACAAGCAGAAAATGCCCATAATAACTAAAGCTTGAGGGAACTGGAATCAGAGTTGAACTGACTTGTCTCAAAAATGCTTACACTTATTGCTTGTGGGTGATCAACCATCATTTATCATGAGGGGTTTGCCCACCCTGTAATGGATATGTGATTAGTTTGAAACTGCATGGGAAGAGGTCGATACAACCACCATTAGGCATTGTTGGTGCAAAACTGGTATTCTCCCGGAGAATCAGCCTGTTGCTCAGCCCACAATACTGGCTCTCCTCAACATAGATCCAATCACAGAAGCAGAGGTCGAAAAAGTTCTTGATGAGCTCGAGTTGACTGGGATCCTTCAACCTCGAAATAGAATGACCAAAGTTGAGGCCGGTGAAGTCGATGATAACAATGACAATGCACCAATTTCGGCATGATCTGCAAGGCGCGAGATTCTGCAAGCTGTTCAACTTCAAGTGATCGATCAAAACCTACACCGACAGCCTGAGTATCTCAATGCTATTCGCATGAAAGACTCTTCACTGAAAATGTTCTATCCTGTCCTTATTCTACAACTTCCGATGTACTAGTACATAGCGAGAAAGGGTTTGTAGATTTCAAATAATCAAGGACCTTACGCGATCAGTGGCCCATAAGGTCAACTTTCTTGCTCAGAATGGAAGCTCCGAAACCTCGCTTAATCGCAACATTCTGCCGACTGGCATAAATTAAGCTTTCGACTGTATGGGAGGTAGAAATGTATGTTAACATTAGGGGTTTTAATTGTACAAAGTGTTGTCTGTCATGAATGTATTGGTGTCTGCCGATGGCAAAACAAGGTTCAGTCAGACACAGCCAGTAAAAGAAGACTCCTAGTAAACTAAGTGGTTTATGATTAAACCTGCCCAGTGATTATTCCATTGTTTACGGTTCCATTCCTCTATAGATAGATTACGCATTACGCACCCTCTTCGCCTCGGAATATATCATCACAAGTCATGAGAAATGCTATATCGTCGGAGGAAAGGCCAGGGGAGAATGATAAGACGGATAGCTTTCTTTCGTTTGAGATGTGTGACTTAGCCAAGGTTACAACCACTAGCAGGTGTCCTTGCGCCTGGAGAAGTGGGTATTGCCTAGGTTATGAAGTTAGTACGGTGATCAACGGACAAAGGATCTGGGAGGGGAGGGGGGTGCACAGTCTATTTGCTCTCTTGGTATTTGACGGTGTAACTGACTATTGTCATCTTCGTGTGATACTCGAGGTACTGGGGTAGGATTAAGAGAGCGATTTGAGTTCGGTGGTCCTGGGCCTTTTTCGAGAGTGTGGTGCTGATTCGGTAGCACGGGTCTTTGTGTCGCTATCGAGGTTGCTGTTGAGGATTTCTTTGTGGGTGAAATTGAGGCTTGACATGGAGGGTGAGAGTAGAGGCCGTGTGGAAAGCGAGTGAGCAAATAAAGAAGTGCAGAGGGGATTGACATAGAACGATATGTCAAGAAGGGGTTTGTTTTTTCTGATGATGGAGACAGAAGAATCCCTGAGAGTTCAAGTTGAACTCATGGATATGTAGCAGTAAAAATAGGTATGTGTATATTTGGATAGGTGATCCTAGACGTCAGGCACTGAGTATGGGACGAAAATAAGTCGTAAAGCTTAAGGAGCTCCTGCGATAAGTGCTAAAATGGAGCGCATTTGAAGAAATGCGGCAGAATGATTGTGTATGTGGCGTGACATGGAAGGAGTGAGTCGTTAGGATCAAGGTTGCGGCTGAGGATGTCTTCGTTGGTAAGTGTGAAGCTTGACATGGAGAGTAGCAAAAGCAAAAAGAAGACGAGTCAGGGCTGGGTCACTGAGTGCGAAGAATTCTTGCGAGTTCTAAGCGCCCAGTCCTAAGATGGTGAATCGACAATAAATGGGCGTGGGCACTAGGGAAATCCTTGACCTTCCCGGTGAGCTTCGTAAGACCATCTGAGTCTGGAAGCTTAAGGCCTCCGTCAAGTCGGAGATAGAATGGTGTAGGCAAGATGGGTTGTTTGAGTCATAGTAAACTCGTTGTATAAGAACCAAGATGAAAATACAGTTCCTTATTCGGATTCACGATATCATTGAAAAGACCAGCCTAAAAGCGATATATGCCACGAAAGTGTTGAAACGCGAAGCAATATATAGGTAAGTGGTTTTCAAATTTGATTGCTGGTGTTTGCGTGACAACGTTCCTTGCAAACAAACCCCTCACCCCTCGCTGTTCTCTGTCCACTTCAGCGGCTGTGTACCAGGATGATACAGACTGGATTGATACAGAACGCGCATAGTGACCTGGTGACTGACGCGTCTTACGACTTCTATGGTCTTCGTCTAGCCACTTGTAGTTTGGATCAACGGTGAGCACTGGAGCGCGTTTGTTTGTCTTTCAGCGCCCTTTATGATCCCTCTTTAGGATCAAAGTGTGGCACTTAGATGAAGCAAGCGGATCCTGGTCCGTAGAGGATGATTGGAAGGTGCGTACTATAGTTGCATCATGGCTAGCCTGACAAACTCATAAGAACACACAAGGCTCACGACGCGCCTGTATCAAGACTAAGCTGGGCACATCCAGAATTCGGTTCAATCATAGCGTCTTCTTCATTCGACAGGTCTGTCAAAATCTGGGAGCAAACTTCGCTGTCGGGACAGTCGGAATCTTCACAGCAGGCGAGTGGAAGCGGAAGTGGTGCCTCAGCGCAGTCAACATCGCGTTGGACCGAAAGAGCAGTTTTGACAGACGCGCGGGGAACAGTCAGGGCGGTAGAGTTTGCCCCTCATCACTTTGGGCTAAAGCTTGTGAGTGCTCAAGCTACAAAAATATTTCCGGTATTTACTATTCAAAGGCGACAATCGCGTCCGACAATCAACTCCGGATATACGAGTGCCTCGAGCAGCCTTCAATATCTACATGGCAGCTATCTGAAGAGCTAGACATACAAAGCCTTTCCGCGTCTGGATCATCGCTTCACACCCGCGCTCATACCGCCGCTCTGGCTACCCCAACGCAGACTAACGCGACGCTTGACGGTGCCAACGCCTCTCTTGTCACTCAAGCTCTGCAACAAAACCTCCAGCAAAGCGGGGTCATGACTCCGCAAACTTCGATGCGTCCAGGCTCAGGTAATCGCGAAGCAGATGGCGGCTGGTGCATCTCATGGTGCAAAGACCGATACTGGGGCGAGCTCATCGCTGCCGCTTCTGGAGTGAACGGTGTCGTTAAGGTATGGGATTACATTCATGACTAACGCGATGTGAATGTTCAGATTTACACCCTAACAGATCATTCAACTTTCTCCCTCTCGCCGGCCTGTGGTCATCCTCACTCTTGACCCTGCCCCGACCTCTACTCCAAAGAAACCTTTGTCCATACTTGAAAACAATGCCTCAAGTGTTGAAGGCGCGGCAGCCGTTCCCCCAGCCTTTGCGGTCACCTCGGTCTCGTGGGCCCCTTCATGTGGGCGCGCACATCACTTCATTGCCACTGGCAGTCGCGACGGTCGCGTCCATATCTGGTGCGTCAAGCCAGGCGAAGATCTTGATGGAGAAGACGAAGAAGAGGGCAAATGGACAGCAAGCGTCGTCGCTGATTTTGACCAACACAAGTAGGTGACTCAGGTCCAAGAGAAATCATCATATTGACGAGTCGCGTTATTTTGCAAGGTCAGCTATTGGCAGGGTGGAATGGAACATCACCGGGTAGGTTTGATTTCTTTAGTTGCATCCTACCATCGAATTCACTTTTATGCAGCACGATTCTCTCATCTACTGGAAACGACGGACGTGTCCGTTTGTGGAAGGCAACTTCAGGGAGTGTGTGGCGACCAGCAGGAAGCATAGGTGTAGAGCAGACCGAGGAGTCGGAGCTACCGGAGAACAAAGATGTGGATATGGAAGCATAATGTATGCTCGCCCAGCAAAATAGTACCCACGATCCCTTTCCAACATGTATTAGTGGTGAATCCTTTGAAGCAATTTTCGGAGGTTTTTTGTCTTTGTGGCAGTGCGTTGGCACAATTTCGGCAGGAAGTATCGTAACATTTTGTGAAAATTCGTCATGACCAAGACGAAAATTCTTTATATGTGATTTTGCTTGAGTCTCATTGGTGAAACAGCGACTCTGGGAAGATAAATGAAACATCAGAAAATGAAAGCATGTACAACTGAGAGATTAAATAAAACATCAATCAATGGTTACCAACTTAATCACAATTCTGGAAACCAAACGGAGAAAAATCATGAGCCTCAGAAGTCGTGCTACGTGTAGAAGACAGCGATGTTCCGATAGTACTTGAACAGACATCAAGCTACACCTGTAATTGTCAGTCAGGTCTATGTATACATGGAAGCAACGAGATACGACGCTAGTATGACGGAAAAGTGCGTGTTCGAGCGTGCAACGACGACCTGAAGACTTCTGGGAAGCAAGCTGAAACCAATAAATTCACAAATGGCTTTGCATAATAGGCTGACTGTACGGGAGGGACTTCTCGGAAAGTCAAGTTAGTAGGAGGATGTTTATCATAGGAAAGATACATATGTACCTGCATATTTCCAAGTTCATGATAAACGTGCCTCGCCTGGGGGCGCTGATCGGGAAGACGGCTCCAACAAGATAACATCAAAGCCCAAAACATTTTATCCTTATCAGGAAGACCCAGCAGTGTCTTATTAGCTTGCATGAAAGGAGGGACACCTTCATACACTGCCAGGACGACGTCAACGTCCATCGCAATATTGTTGAATGGTTTGAATCCGGAAATCGCCTTCGTACATTAGACGGGAATTGTGAAATCGCGTAGAGGTCAAATACCTGAAAGCACAAAGCTGCAAAGGAGTAAACATCGCAGGCCATGTTCGGGGAGAAAATCTCTCCCAGTACAAGTTCCGGAGCTTGGTAGCGTACATGGTTGAGATTTCCATTTTCATCCATTTCTGCTTCGTTTAGAAGCTGCTTCAGACCAAAATCAACGATCTTCGGCTTTCCATCATCATCGACAAGTATATTTCCCTGAAAAATAGTTTTTTTAAAAAAATAAATCATGCTAGGAGAGAATCCGCCCACCGCATGTAAATTTCCATGTACAATACCGTTTGCGTGGAGATACGACATTCCGTCAGCAATTGATTTCATCTGGTCGAAAATGACGAGTTATTGAGAAGTAAGTATTTGTGGAGCAGGAAAATCAAAAGGTTCACGTGCAATTTCCAAATGATACACGTCAGGCCTAGTAGTTGCGAGATATTTTGTCAAATTTCCATTGTCCATCCAGGGTGAAACTAGAGCAAGTGTTTCGGAAGCCGAAGTTTGAAATAACCCGAGGAAGGTAAACACATTCGAATGCGAGAGACTCTTCCAACGGTTTGCTTCAAGCGCGAATCTGTCCCATTGTCCGCATCGGTTTGCATGTCGGAGTGAAGTCCCTTGACTGCGTACAAGCTTGACCGCTACAGTCATGCCATGATATGTACCTTTGAAGACATCATGGTCTCCGTGACTCCAGGGGAGAGACGAAGATACGTATACGGGAAGAGAGTCTGCGTTGCGAGACACGTCGGTGATGCTCTTAGTTCCGGTATCGAGGGTTCCTCCACTAAGTATGAGGGGGTCCGGCCGGCTTGTATAGCTGATGGAATACTGTTCGGGACATGGCTTGGGTATGGACAACCCCAAAAAGTCGGACGAGCGTATATCATTGAAATGATATTGTTCGTGCGGGTTGCGCATTTCACCGATAACACGGTAAATGACAAAGTACGTGGGTTGGGTCTAAGTTCCATTCAAATTAAAAATTTCATCGTTTTGACAGAATCGACGGGCGGTGCAGGAAGGTCGTTCCATCATCAGGCTGTCCAACTGGTGTGAGAGCACGTGACGAGCTTTTACATTCCCTTGCGCCTATTTTCTTGAATTTTCTCACCTTGTCAGTGACTTAACAGCTTTTGTACAGTCCACTTGTCCACAGCATTCCTTTGAGTGACACCGCCGCTGCGTGATGTGTGTTTTTCTGCCTATGATCTATCTGAGATATAGGAGATTGTCGTTTCTCTGATATATTCTTATATAAAACTTGGTTGCCTTCGATTTCCACTCATATGTATTCGATCCTGTCCAATTCCACCGCTATGACAGTGGTGAACTCGAATGAGGCTCTAGCAGAATCTTCGGATCTTAATTGTCAACGCGTGGACTATGATACGTACTGGTTTTCTGAAGTCGTGGCTCGTTATTTCGCAGCGTTATCCGGTCCGACCGACCCAATCGCCGCAGTTGCTGCAGGCTTTGAAGAGATCTCGCACGATCTTAGGTCCCATGGCTTAGAGGTACACTTTTCTCGCCTTTGGCTGCAGTATCGTACTTAAACCTACAATCTCTGAGCAGATTCTTCTTGATAGCGTATGTCCTCGTTACGAGTTACCGTGTAGTGAACTTTGCGTAAAATTTAGAACAGGGCAATCTCAATCAGAGGGTGCCGTCGCTCAGTCCCACGGTTGACACACAAGAGCTTCAAGCCTTCGTCGATGAGCTCTACAACGTGCGTTCATCGTTCTTTTTTTTTTTTTAACCTCTTCCAACAGAATCTCAAAAACCTATTTTACACAGGGACAGATCCGTAGGGGCTATCTCATTTTGAGCGAGTTTATGACACGCATATGGTGCTCGACTCGGATTCTTCCGTCTCAGGTAAGATTTGAAGGTGTTAAAGCTGTCTCATTGTATCCCTTCGCGACAACGGCTACCTCCAACGTGTACCAGGGAGTCATGGAAAATGGGGCATTGGTTGCGATGAAGACACTTCGCGAGAGTGTAATCCAACCTGCCTCTATCGAGGATTTCAGGGTGTGTGTAATGCAATCAAGTGCCGGTTGTATCTCAATGTTATCTCTGCCTAGAGCTTCTTCTTTGAGGCTGCTGTCTCATCCGCCATTACTCACCGTAATATAATGGCTTCTTTGGGCATATATGTCGACCGATCGGGAAACATCTACTTGGTCTCGAAGTTTCAAAAACATGGCTCTTTGCCCGAATATCTTTCTCGGCAGCCTGCAATAGATAGACTTCTCATGGTGAGTTGACCCATTGTCTGATGTTGAGACGCTTCTCTCACCCGCCTTTCCAGTTAGAGGAAGTGGCTTCCGCAGTAGCACATCTACATTCTTTATCTCCGCCCATCTTACATGGCGATATACACGGTGTAAGCAAACTATGTTTGTTTATCATTTTTTATGGATTGACTTGATCGATGCATTAGACGAATGTGTTGATCGATGACTTCGGAGAGCCGTTGTTGATGGACATGGGGTACTCGCTGGCCATGAATCCTCTCACTTCTACGTTCGCACCGTATTCTCATCTCTTTATTGGCAATCCGCGTTGGACACCATGGGAAAAAATCCATCGGACAGAGTTTCCCCTCACGCTCAAAGCAGACTCTTTCTCGTTTGGTTCTTTGATGCTCGAGGTAAGGTCATCCTCGTAAGTCTAAAAGATAAGTTTTGAATTGATTCTGTGACATTAAGACCCTTACTGGAGATGTGCCTTACCGGTATATCAAAAGCAATAGTGCTCTGATAGCTGAATTCCTGGTGCGTAGGAGACTCCCAAAGCGTCCGGAGAATCCACAGCTACCGGATGTTTTGTGGGACCTAATGATGAAGTGTTGGTCGCTTAACCCAGCACTTCGTCCCACCATGGAAGAGATTTATCATCGTCTCGTGTCTATTCGCTCGCAGCTAGCACTAGATAAAGGAGAGTCCGATGATATATCGCTCCACGAACGTGCTCTCTGAGCTACGAGATTTCTTCATTCACGTGAGCCCACTCTGACCTGAAAGACTTTTGCAACATTATGATCCGCTACGATCCATCATGATACGTTACGATTATGTTATTACCCGCTGACTGATATATGGTATCAGAGAAATTAAATTATATGCAATGGTCGTTAGCTATCCTATCCCTTGTCCAAGTCAACTATTTATGTAACATACAAGTAGTAATTATTTTGTTATAGGTCTTCAGAAAGTATCAATTACATATCTGTCTTGAACCAAAATCAATTGCCAGATGCGTTTTATACATTGGTATGAACCGCCAACGGGCAACGTGACTATGCCAGATCAGGATCGGGATAGAGTCAAAACGGAGAAGACCATTTCACTGTATGTGATCATCCAAGTTACTGGTACAGAAAGCCTCCGCCTTGACAGTCAACACAGCTGAACGCTCAGGAAGTACCTTCTAAGTACTATCGTACTAGTGGTGCCGCGTGGCCACATGGGCTTTCAAGGCACTGGGAAAGTCAAGGACGATCATGAAGGGCATAACATGAAACAACGGAAAATAGTTTGAATATTCTGAGCGCTGTGAAGAAGATAATTCTGAGTCTATGCTCGTTTGGCTATTAAATTTAGAAATGATCAACTCGCATGTGGATGATGCGCTTGTGGCGCGATCGACACCATATTTCCTTTTTTGGGTATAAAGCTCAAGGATCAGAAAAAACTAGAAGAGATCTGTCTTGACATCCGTGTAACTTGAACACCAACACAGCATTAATTCACTCGCCAACACTACCGATGCCATAAATTATCAAGACGTACCTCCGAGGACATCGATAAAGATTGGACTGTGGTCACCTGGTCCTTCAACTCTCCACACATCACTATGCTTTGTGATGGCATGCACTCCCAGAATTTGCTCGAGGACGATGCTTCAAAATCTTTTGAGCATAAAAAAACCTCTGATTCAATATGTAATCAACTATTCAGCACTCTAACCCGGTAGTCGGCAATCATGATGGTAAATTCTTCTGCGCCAATGTGACATATGTATATCTGGTTTCAAACTGGAAGCCCACGGCTCTTTACCAGAATATCTTCCCGCATCCCGAGGCAGATAAGTTCCTCATCACATGTCATTCAAGTTTCACGCATCATAGAACCTTACTTACACCTTATACAACCACCGTAGCCGAAGTTAGCAGATGCTGTTGGGCCGTGACCACTTCGCTTCTGCGCGTTCTGAACTAACAATTGTGGCACCATCCTAATAGTGATTGAGCGACTTAGTTCGTCGACAGTAGCAGAACATCTCCGAGATGCACGTCCTGTGAGGTACGAGTTGCTATAGATTATCATGTCTTCCAAGGGTCGGGTACTACTCTCATTGATCCAATGGACCTTGGAAGTCGGGGCACACATCACTCGAGGTCGCCTCCAGTAATCTGGTTGAGTTTGAAAGAGACGTGCAGTTAAAGATACGTACTCTAGCGGTGATAACTTAGTAGATTTAGAAAATCCCCATAGATAGTCTTGTGTTGATTACGAATGCATCCTCTGCAGGTATATCTCGAAAGACACGTTATACTTATAACGAGCTCAATAGAACATCTCGGCAATTGCCAAAATCTTTCGGCGATGGAGGCAGGAATGAATAGTCCCAACAAGACTGATCTTCCTAACCCATGCCAGAAGGACAGCTCAGAAACGACAGCGGTTCAATGATTTAGTTTGGTCCACCTGAAAGCAATCCTAACTTTCCACAAAATAGGAGGGAGGAATCCTTTGTCTTCGATATCGCCATAGGACAGATCTTCGACACGAAATCAGTTTTTGGAATGGTAGAGTTATCAACCGTTTTATTTCTGAGAGAGAGATCTCACCCCCAGCGACAGGAAATATGTCTGACTCAAGAAAGTTGATAATTTCGGTGTTCTTTTTTTCAATTGTAAGCACCGATTACTTGATTGTGTCATAGTGTGAGTGAATCATTGCCATACTTGGGGCAAAGAACTTAACTAGCTATCCATCGGAACCGTCAATGCATGAATGAGATGGTTATGCACGGATGGGGAAACGATCCTTTGGATACTGGCAATTGAAAGAAGGAAAATGGAAGGTGTCAGTGATCGTGAGCATCGCGCTCAGTCTTTCTTGGTTCTGGTTGCATTTTGGTTGCATTAGCAAAGATTGTTCGAGCCGAAGAACAAGCCAGGAATCAGAGGTTTCAATGAGTCAGTCACCAGTACGAGTTGCTCGGGTAAATCATAGCATCTTGACACGTCATTTCGATCGTTGGCGCTCATTTATGATATATACACTGAGTCCTCTTCTTGTTGGATAAACACAAGAAACTGTTTGTTGTCGGGTGTAGAGCTGATTCGTCCAGAGGTGATCCTACTGAAGTCAAATTGGAGGACCTACTTATCTGTGATCGAGGTTTTCCTAAGTATCGCTCTCTCCCGAGATTGATTTGTAGGATTCCGTGGGCTGCATTTAACCTTGCGTGAATTTATGAAGGTGTATGAGGCGGCGGTTTGACACGAATCGACTGTTCATCATGGTTTCAGGTGAAGTGGACACTGGCAGGGGGTTTTGATCCTTTCAATTTATTTTGATTACGTAACGACGTCTTGAAGTCTTGAGAATTGACCGGTTCTGTACAGAACCCGGCACCAGTCAGGGCTTGGGCTGGAAACCCCTTCAAAACCTCCTTATGGCCCTTTCACTATCAGATATAGCTCCCCAGAAGTTCCAAGAGCCTCGGGGACGTCCAACGTCCAACCATTTCACGCTGTCGGTACCAAACTCAGAAAATACATCTCGAGAGCCGTCTCCAGCGCCTTCGCTGACGAGGAATGGATATCCAGCATCTCTTCGTAACCTTGGAAACTCTTACAATGACAACACAACGCCAGGTCGGCTTCCTACGGATGTTTATGATGCTACTCTACCACAATGGCGAGCTGCTATTCGAAGGAGAATCGTGAGGAGTGTGCAATGGGAATCCAAAGCAATTGCCAGACTACAGGTATATTCGTTTGGATGGGCTCGACGACTTCAATGATAGATTTCCAGAGTCTCATACGTACACCCTGGTTAGACGCGTATTTTGTCTACACATCCTCCTTGGGCACGCACACGTTCTTCATGATCCTCTTGCCTTCGTTCTTTTTCTTTGGTCACAGTACGATGGGACGTGGGTGAGACGCTGGATCATTCAGCCTATGAAACTACGAAATTAATGGCTATCATAGACTTCTTCTCGTACTAGCATCTGGAGTTTACTTTTCATCGTTCTTGAAAGACCTTATCTGCTCCCCACGACCATTTGCACCACCAGTAACGCGACTAAGTAAGTTATCCCCCTTTCTTTTGTTTTCTCAATCATTTCTCATATTTTTATCAGCAATTGGAACTCATCATCTGGAATATGGCTTCCCTTCAACTCATTCTACCAACAGTGTTTCTATTGCTTTATTCTTCTTCAGTCACGTCCATCGCCTCGCTTCCGTACCTACCTCGTTGATCTCCCCAGAACCAGTAATATCCGCACAGATCTATACCTTCCTGACCATCATCCTCTCAATCTATGTCTTCTCAATTGTCTTCGGACGAATCTACACCGCGATGCACTCCTTCACCGACTGCGCCGTTGGCACCATCCTCGGATCTCTCATCTGGTGGGCTGAGAGCAGCTGGGCCGGTATCCCCATCGTCTTTACCTCTTCGAATCCACTGTACACCCTCCTTTGGCCCGCATATAAATCTAGTGCCCATGTATTACATCTTGGCAGAGGCCTTGGAGGTGGACAATGGGTCGAGGAATGGGTCAGGCGGGGAGGGTGGGAAGTTCCGCTTATCCTCATACCCCTCTGTTTGTTAGCGATCAATCAGCATCCGCAGCCCGTTGATGATTGTCCGTGCTTTGAAGATGCCATCGCTTTCGGAAGTGTGGTCCTTGGGGCGCTTGTTGGTAGTTGGGCGATGAGCTTCTTTGGGCTCAGGATGGACATTGGAAAGTCTGTCGTGATGCCTGGCAGCGGCTGGGTGCTACAGATGGGCCAATGGGTGCAGGTCGAGAGGACAGCTTGGGACACCGTCACATGGTGGTCCTTCGCTGCACTTAAGATGGTCATGGGTAAGTCCGCCTCTCCCTTCCAGCTTCCTCATAAATTGACATCACCACCAGGAATCCTTGTTATCTTTGTCTGGCGCCTCCTGGCTAAGTCAGCACTACACCTAATCCTTCCACCAACATTCCGTGGTCTCGCACGCGTATTTGACCTCCCCAACCGTCGGTTCTACACCCCCGCGACGGATTACACAAGCGTGCCAAGCGAATTCAGCGGGAACGGGATCCACCCCATACCAAGTGTTATTGATCTGCCCAGCAGCGCCAAAGTTGGTATTGAGGTAGGAGGTATAGGGAGCGGAGTGAGTGGGGCATTCCAGCATGAACGCAACGAAATTAAGCTGCGTGGCGGAGGGCTTAGTGAGAAGGGACGTTTGGAGCAGGGGAATTATGTGGGTGGCGGAGTTGTGCCAGAGCTTGTGGAGGGAGAGAAGAATAAGCATGTCAAACATTACGATGCAGAAGGCAAGTTTCTTGTATCTTGAGCACGCATGGACGACTATTGACTTCGACTTCAATTACAGTTCTTACCAAAGTGGTAGTTTACGCTGGAATTGCCGTTCTCGCCTGTGAAGTTCTCCCCGCAATGTTTGAAGTTTTCGGATGGGGTGTTTGTTCGTCATTTGTGAAGACAGGCGAGCTGTGTCGTGGTTTGTGATATCTATATTATTCCTACATTTATTTCATAGGAACTTGATACCTCTTTCGCTCTCTAACGTGTATACCTAGGGCTATCATTTATTCTGCGTTTACGAATACTGAATATTTACTATTGGATCTCATGGTCCATTGAGTGGTGAGTTACTGGTTCTTCTCGTCGCGTTCTTCGTGTCTTCTGGACGCCCCAGCGACACTCTACAATAGCCAGAATGTCATCAGGTTTCTTATCAGAAGCTTCTAGCTCGCAGAAAAATTCAACTTCGTCAGCAGGTGCTGAAGGTTGTTGACCTTGATTCTCCGTCTCCGTCACGAATTCCTTAAGACCTTTGCTAATGAACCGATATAAGCCAGAGTCGACTAAACCAAAACTTCAGCCTTCGCCACTAATAGCGCTGTCAAGAAATCATTGACCAAATTTTCCACTCCTCTGTAGTACACGGATTCTATGACACCGATGATGATGCAACTTGAAAGTAGCAACATAGCGATATTTGGCGCTAGTTTCTCCCTATAGGACTATCTTCGTGATGAGAAAAGCTTGGTGGCGTTTACCTATTGTGTTATAGTTTTTCTTTGGTAAGAATGAAAGTTTGGACCGTTACTAAGACAGGGCTGGTCTCGGGATCATCAAGAAATTTGGGAAATTTGATCGCATCGCTGCTTATTCCGTGGGCCTTTTATGTACATAAGTATTCTTCATCGTTCAACTCCCATCATCTGAAGTATGTACGTACTTATGATCATCTCAAATATACTGACATTCATCCCGGCTCAAACTTTCGAAGGATTTACCGGGGTCAACCACACTTTGCACAGCATTATCCCGCGCCATACATAGCCAAGGTCGCTATGTGATACTTATTGCTGGTAGTTACCACCGGATTTTAGATGATCTTGATGGTCCAGTGATCCATGTATCACCGAGAGTATAAGATGGACCTGAGAAGCTCCGTGGCACACCAGAAACCTTTCTCGCTGTCTTCACGACCTTTTTACGATCTGAACTTGCTGGCCGAGTTACAGTCATGATTTCTTCACTCTTCATCACTCTCCTTCTTGGTTCGTCTGCGTGCCTCGGCGCACCTTACTTGCATAAGCGGGCCCCGCGCCTCTCAAGGTAAGCGAAACAGGACCTCTTGATGCTCACAAGTCCTTAAACGGTTGCATGGAAATGTAGGACGTGCGGTGTACATATTTCTGCTGAAAGAATCGCAGCCGCAGAGCGGAAATTCCAAAGCAATCGGCTCCCTCCGAGCGACCCGAACGCAACAGCCGCTATTGACGTACACTTCCACGTCGTCTACGCTAACCAAACTTTGGAAGGCGGCTATGTCCCGTGAGTCTTGAAATGCCTGATGGTTTGCGATTGGAAATCTCATCTTTCATAGGGATTCTCAAATCCAGGCCCAGATGGATGTATTGAACATGGATTATGCAGAGACGGGCGTCAAGTGGAGTCTTGTCAATACTACACGCATCCAAAGTCAGGAGTGGTTTGACAGTGTTGCGCCGGACAGGTGAGTCGTGTGACCGTATTCATAAGTCGATATCCGAAAATCAAGTTTAAAATGCATCTATAGCCCCGAAAATACTGCACTCAAGTCAGTCTTCAGATATGGCAACGAGTCTGCTCTGAACGTTTACACTGTTGGGTGGGTACGGATGCCATTCCTAATTCACACCTTCTGAACTCGTCCCAAAGGTTTGTGAAGAACGTTGAAGCACAGGGACTCCTCGGGTACTCCACCTTCCCTGCAGATTACAGGTCTAACCCCAAGGATGATGGTGTCGTAATTCGCTACAGCTCCCTCCCAAACGGCACTGCCGTCCCTTTTAACCTCGGTCGGACACTGACCCACGAAGTAGGACACTGGGTCGGGCTCTATCACACTTTCCAGGTACGTCAAGTTCATTTCCCGCCTGAGTTTCTGAAACCGGGGCTGAGACGACTGAATTTACAAGGGTGGTTGCGACGGTTCTGGAGATTCTGTGGATGATACCCCTGCTGAAGCATCGCCGGCGAGTGGTTGTCCGGTTGGTCGTGATACATGCGCAGGCGGCGGCGCTGATCCAGTCCGTAAGCCTCTTTAATTTCTCCATTTGCCTTGAATCCCAAAGTTAATGTCAAAAATATGTTGCCAGAAAACTTTATGGACTATACCGACGACTCGTGCATGACTGGTTTCACTCCTGGACAGCACACACGACTGAAAGCGCAAATCAGGACTTATCGTGGTATCAAGATTTAAAATTGCTTTGACCCGCAATATGGTCTGAACTAGCTGCGATCCGACGCGATGTAATATGGAAAGGCTTAGATACAGATACCTGTTAGGTAGAGCTGTGCACGAAGAAATCAATCAGGACTCGGACGCGCTGTGCATGGTCACGCGTTCCGGGCTCAAATGGAACTTCTGGCTAGCCGAGATCATTGATGTTGATGATCATGAGTAAGAAATTGAATTTACTTACCTGAATGTGAACGTTCGATGTCAACATGTGGGAGCGCGGCAAGATTGTTGGCAAGGGTATCCTCGTCTCAACCACTCACTACGTTCAATTGTATCAAAAGACCTTGCAATGATATTATCTCGTCTCTTATACTGCCAGTGCCCGAGAATCACTAATCAAAGTGCCCGAGCGCAACGGGTCGTGTACCTGGCTTCGCGAGTTATTAAGCACCCCTCCCTTTCCCATACTCTACCTCTCGCACATACCTTGCATTCCACCTTGCGCTCAGTCTCATACAAGATGGTTTCTGGAGGCTTCAAGATCACTGACGCCCCGAACCCATCGTGGACCTACGGTGAAAAGGTTAACGCTACCCCACAAGGACGAGAGTGGCTTGAGGGCGAAAAGGAAGGCTGGAAGACGGTTGATCCTTCAACTGAAGATCCTCGGTCGGTATTATCCTCTTTTCTTTATCAGACGAGGTGCAGGATTCATGATAGTATTTTTGATCGGCAGTAAACTTTACGGCCTTCTCTTGAGTGGGATAGCTCCGAGACCGGTTGCGTTTGTGTCCACGATCTCGGAAGATGGAATAACGAACCTTGCACCATTCAGGTGAGCCTTTATCCGCATGAGAAGGGAATTTCCATTAACTTGTATTGGCTGATTTTAGCTGGTTTAACCAGGTACGCATGGATCTGCTTATTATAGTCAAGAATTTCTAATCCGCATATCAGGTATCCACAAGACCACCTGTGTTATCAATCTCCATTTTATCACTGAGGAACCCTACGCGCCTGAAAGATTCTGCGAGGAATATCAAGGCTACAAAGAATTTCACCGTGAACATCATCAGCGAACCCTGGGTCGCACAATCGAACATAACTTCAGTGAACGCCCCAGAGGACTTTGATGAATGGCCCGTCAGTGGTCTGACGAAAGAACCCAGTGTACGATTTCTTTCAAATCCCATCTGTAAGTGATCTCATTGCGTCCTATAGATCCATGTCAAAGCTCCTCGTGTCAAAGAAAGTGCATTTAGCATGGAGTGCGAGGTAGAAGGTTCACTTGATGTTTTGTCTAGTATTGACACACTTCTTCGATGAAAGTTACTTCAAGCAATCGACATCCGGATCCCTGAAACAAGCGAGATCGGTACCACCCTCGTCCTCGGGACGATCAAGTATATCCATGTCCGCAAGGACGTATTGGATGAAAGAGGGAACGTTGATCCTGGTAAGCTTAAACTAGTCGCGAGGATGGGTGGGACTCTGTACGCCAAGGTCAACGAGGGCTACAACATCCATCGACCCAGTTGGAAGGAACATGGGGAACCCATTCGAGAGGCGACAGATGCAATCATTAAATCTGAACTCTGAATGTCGCCTGTAGAACTACATTGTTTGCTCCGGAAAGCGCCAGGGTAAATCCATCATGTCTGGTGAAATCAAACTTCCACTTCGGTAACCTAATTCGCATTCCCTTACAAAGCCTTTCTCTTCAACCTGCTCCCATGTTGTCTCTCCTAGAACTTGAAGGACATAGATGTTTTCGGAAACCTTCTCTGCAAAAGCTTTGACACCTTCATCCATTTCCGGATGTAGCCAACGAGTGCTTTCCAGTGGTCGATGAGTGAGCCTCTTGCATTCGGCACAAGAGGATTTAAAATACCACGAATCGTCGAGGTCGGACGTATGCGTCGTATATGCGGGGGTCTGGATAGGACTAGGATCATATGGGCCCGGTGCTAGTCTAAGCGGATGAGGTGCAATAGGCCCTCGAGGGCGACGACTGTCTCGACTTCAGCACATCGTAGAGCGCAACCCGAGCAACAAGCAAGAATCATATGTTCGTAATCTCCAGATGGCGGTCGAGGGCCGGCCGAGCGGAAGCACGACGCGTGCGATGCTGTCGTCTAGTGAGCGAGCGACGGTCGTGGGCAGACCGGGTGTTTATGAGCTTCCGCAAATCCCGAAGACGGTGATGCGGGCTCGAAAGGGCGAACTGACCAGAGTTCGTACTCAGGCTGATGCCATGATACAACGCGCACAGTTGCTACTAAGTAGTACAGGATTATTAATGCGCATGGCATGGCTTCCAGCAAGCTGTGATTGTTTCATTCCTGCCCTGTCGGATTCCTGTCTCGAGAAATAGTGTATTGTGGTCTATTGTGGTGCAATTCTGTGCAATTTGAGCTGACCCCGGAGCTCGAGGAACCTCTGGAGTGTAACAAAGACAAAGCGGCCGCCGGCGACCTGGCCATTCAGGTACGTCACAAATTTTCTTCTTCTTTTTCACGCTGTTTTCTTTGTAAACAATAGAGCCATGGATTGATGTTCTAGCCTCTGGCTTTACTGTGACGTCGTTGTCGATGTCAAGCATGTACACTATCTTCTCGACCTTCAACAATTGGACGTTATTGACGTCCTAGATCATACTAGGTGAGTATAAGGTAAGGATGCAATACAAGTAGACTCCACTACACACTTAGCGACGAGGAACAATTGCCATACAACACTCTCTGTGAACAACAATACTTCAACGCCCACACAGTAACCTTTCGATTTTAAACACAACAGAAGCTTAAACGAGCCCAGGACAAAAAACACCCACAGAACACAATACGTCCTTATAAATGCAAAGGCTATGGAGACTAACCATCCAAAAAACGTGCTGATAACCTATGGTAGTAACCATGGCCTCCCTCGTTAGGGATTTCGAAACCTATGAACGGAACCCGAAATTTTACGCACTGTTGGCGGATAATGAAACTGGCGGCCAGTCACCAAATCTCATCCCATCTGAGGACCAAATGCTCACTGCGGCACCCATCCCTAAATACCAGCGCGACCGCAAGCTCGACCCGGACCACACAACCATTATCTCGATCATCGAAGAGTTCCTATCTCCCCACACTGATGACGGATCCCGAGTTCCTCCCCCAACTCGTATTGTGTCGCACGCTGGGACGACTCAATACCGATTCAATGGTGCCGGAAGTGCTTCATGCGGACTCGCCGCATCGAATTTCGCACGTCTGGTATTTGGGAGGTATACATCTGGAATGAGAGATCAGCGATTACTAGAGTGGTTGTTGACAAGTGAGTGCACTATGGTATGTCCAAGTCTACGTGTCGCACGGACCAGAAACTGAGGAATGGTTCTAGGAAATCACCTCGATCTCGGAGTGCTATACACAAAACGTCCATTTAGAGGTCGCCGAAATCGTCGGTGCACCTTCCTACCTGCGCGAGATCGGAGACATCACTTTCGATGAGCCCTCCCAAGAAGGTTTACCTTATTTTAGCGACGCCTTAGACGCATACGCCCCAGAAGATGGCCTCCCATGCACCTATGAGTCATTTATAAGAATCCTCAGGTCGATGGATGACATCAGTGGTATCTCAGCCACCATAATTACCAAACCTCCCGAAATCGTTGCAGCGATGAAGATCCCTATGCAGGACGCATACAATGGTAAAGTTTTCGTCATATTCGACTCTCATGGATGGGACCTCTACCCCAGTGGCTCTGCGATAGTTCTCTGCCCCACAATCGAGGAGGCCGCAGAGTTTCTCGCGACAAGATACCCTGCTCCCACGTATACCGATGATTATTATCTCGCCTCATCGCAAATTGGTGCATCTCGTGTAAAGCCCAAGGATCGCGAGACTGGGATCAACCAAGACCAAAAGTTGTTGGAATGGAGTATGAAGATGTTGAGACTCGAAGCTGAAGCCAAGTTAAACGCCGAAAAGTCCGGGAAGTCGAATGCCGAAATATCCGGGAAGTCGAATGCTGAAATATCTGCGAAGTCGAATGCCGAAATATCTGGGAAGTCAAACGCCGAAATATCTGGGAAGTCGAACTCCGAAATATCTGGGAAGTCAAACGCCGAGATATCTGGGAAGTTAAATATCGAAATATCTGGGAAGTTAAATCTCGAAATATCCGGGTTTAATGTCAAGGTCAACCTGTCCGAACCGGTACCACAGATCGAGTATTCGCAGAGAGATTCTAAAGATGCGATGCAAACACAGATCAGAGAATTGAAGCAGAAACTTCGGAAATTGTTCAAAGCGGCACGAAACCGGATCTGGGATTTGATAGGCAATGCGGTGAAGGTTTTGCAGAAGGCGTTTCCTACAAGGAGTAAAAATAAGTTAAAAGTTTGCTAGTTAGAAGACATTTTGATACATTCTATAAATATTGGCATCGCCGAAGGTTATATGTCCTAAATTTTAGACATAGTTCGTTCGATTCATAAGCACAGTGTCAAATAGATCGCGAAGTATTTCATGTGCGATAGGACTGAGGTGGTCATGGTAATTAGTGAAATATGTGTAAAAAGGAAAACAATAGGCAGGATATTGAACAAGGGGTATATACACGCGCATGCGGATAATGTTAGAAGTCTCACGGACAAGGTCACTATAATAAATGTAATATATCTGGGTTGGGCTCGGTTTGCAGTGAGGGGCTGTTAACAGTCAACTCCAACACCTAATTGAGTCTATGTTTATCTCTTGCTCCTTTATCTCATGGTTCCTTTTGTCTTGGTTGCCTACAATCCAGTGTACCCTCCGGACATCCTTTACAGCAGAGTCCAATGTGGCAGATGCTGCGAAACCTCATGACGCAGTTCCGAATCGAACACGAATGAAGACAACTCACCATCATTTCTCACATCGAGAAATGGGACATACTTGTAGAACAGGTTCCAACAAGTATTACCATCCTTTCTTACTGTCAACTTGGGACTTTAGGCTTATACGACATCGAGTCACGATCCAAGCTCATGACACGAGAATATTCAAGTAACAACCTGACATTAAAGTTTGAGAAAACATCAGTTCAAATCCAGCCATACCATGCATCTCAATCTCCCAATGAAATCGACGTACCGGAAAAGGTAAACAGTCATATCTTCTTCCCTCCAGAATGTCTTGCTCCATTCCTTACCCGCATACGCTATCCGTTTGGCGAGGTGATCATGATTGTCTTCGCCATACAGCCCTCCGCGAAAGAACAATAATGTGTCGTAGATATCAGAGTAATCGACCTGAATGGGGACGTAGTGAACCCATGGTTGTGACCGGTCCAACCACCTCGAGAACTGTCAGGTCTCGACTCCCGGAAGAATGGCATGTTTTGAAGTAATACGCACCATTCAGGGTATGCTGTTGCTTTGAATACAAGGGAGTTCGAAGACATCAACTTCTTAAATTCTGTCGAGGGCCCTTTGTCATCCACCTAACAAATTTACGATGGGTATCAACATTAAACGAGGTCACCCAGAAAGAAAAAGAACTTACATCAAGTATATATTTATACTTCCCCACATGCTTATCCGGAAGCTCCTTCCTCCATTCAAACTGGGTTCCCATATAACGGCAAAACTGGACGTCACAACCCATAGGCTGACCCACGAACGCAACATCAAACAGCGCAGGATTAATCAACGACTTCTTAATCACCGTGCCTGCACCAACTCTCCACCAACCTTCGTCCTCGACTCTTCCCGGAATCAAAACATTGGCCATACCACCAAGGTCAGTTGCAAGTGCAACCAGACGGGAACGATGCGCATCTCTCCACCGCGTTCTTTCGTTGTTGGGCATACCTACGTTGCTCCCATGCCATCGCAATCGCTCATCTGTCTTGTTTTCCCATTCTGGATCGTCCTCGAGAGGAGGACCGGCGGTCCATCCTAGGAACGACGGTAGCTGTAGGTCGTGATAAAGAGGAGTGGTAGCGTAGGAGAACTGGGCTGCTAGATTAGGCTGAGGGGTGATCCCGTTGCTCTTAGAGACATAATGAGTGTGATGGTCAAATAATCGAGGATTCAGGCAAGGATCCATAGACAGGCGATGATCGTAGATGAATGTTCGTCCAGTACGATGAGAATCACTATTATGGTTTCTTGTTCTGCCTGGTGTGCCCGGAGCACAGGCTGAGGCAAACCCAAGATTTTGGACCTTTGGTATTTTGGTCAAGTCGACATCTGAGGGAATGGTGTAAACGAGACAAATAGTTGAAACAACGAAGGGTGACTGCCATTACTTACATTTTCTCGCAGCCGCTGCGTCAAGAAGTTTTTTCTTGACATGATAGTCAGATAATAGGCCAGGTTCAGGATGAGGAGAGAAAACAGCGCGGAACGGCCGTAGAGCGGGTTCAACAGGATCAAGCAGATTGAGAATCTCTCCGAGACCACGAAGAAGATTTTTCTGTTCCCAGTTCTCGGGATCTGAAAATGAAGTTGCGACCAGACTTGTGTCATGCGTTGTATTCTTCGAGATTGTAAACACATCAACTCTCGATTCTTCAAGTTGAGCTTGTATCTTCTGGAGGTCTACGGGATCCATGCCCCAGAAAGGCTCGAGCTGTCTGAATATCGAGTCATATTCGTCTGGAAGCTGGTCTTCCATCTCATGGGCAAAGTCCCACCTTGACAAGCTTAAATTCCCAGTCACTACATACAACAATAACTGAACTATTGCTCACCAGTCATCAAAACCTGCCGGTGGATCCCTCCTATACCGCTTCCGATACTCCGCGACAGCATCCTCAAGCGTTCGACTAGCTCTGTCCAGCTTTCTGTCCCATTCATCCTCCGCGCGTCTGATAAGTGCCAGTATAGGATGGATACCGTCCGGATCCACATGAAGCAGCCCAGTCGGGGAGTACACATGCTGAGCAGATATCGGTGTATCGTCATCTGGTCTTCCAACACGTTCACAAGTCGGAAGTCTGTGCCTTGCACTTTCATTTATTGAACCAGTAGAACTGGAGCTCACACGAAACAGTCCAAATCGGAAGAACCTTTGTATTAGGAGACAGAGAGTAGCGATAGCGAGGAGATCCATCAGCCTACGTCGGAAGCCTCTGGAATGGAAGATTGATGGAAGTCTCGTTCGAGGTTGCCTTCGTCTTGGACTGATACCAGCCATGGTAAATTATATGGAAGAAGTTGGCCAGTGCGTGGTGTATCAAATCGGCACCGTTCTGGAGGTCCATTCGGCCATCACATCAAAGCAACGAACGTTTTCAGAAGTAGTACGCGGAAGCAACGCGGAAGAAAAGCAGTTGAAATTACATGGGTGTTTGATCGGGTAGAGAGGTGGTTTCTTGGCAGGTGTTTAAATCTTAGAGCTTGGCGCTAATTCAGATCGACTACATATGTGGTGTTGAAAGAATTGGCCAGAGGAGACGAGGTTAACATGTTCAAATAATCGGATCGCGGGGCCGACGGGCCCGCTTCCAACAACCGCCAATTGAATAAGTAATATATCGGCGAGGTTTCGACTCTCTCGACTGCCAAGCTTCCCTTCTTTCTACCCCTTACAATCTATTACTCAATTGAATAGGCTATATGATTGTGTAGACGACGATCGATGACGCGTATTCAATGATTCATTAAGGAGAGCCGCCACGACGGGAAAGGGTCCAAGAGTAACTCAGGTTGCTTGTATAGAAGTATGCTCAGATGCTCTTTGGAGTCTGGTTGGACCACGCACGAGAAGGACGCGAGCACGATACGGTATTCGATGTGTACATTCACGGATTCGACCAGTTTCTTGGATAGTCATGTATGTAACCAGATGTCAAGCCTTTCATGATTTACACCTGGTTTCCTTGCAATGATATGCCCGTGGCTGAATTTGAAGTTATTACGATGCTCAAACAAGTGATTAGAACTATAACTATCAGGTAAACACCATCAAGTAGTTGAACGACATCTCTCGACTTAGGGAGCGAGGGGTCCAAGGGAAGATAGATGAGGCCTAGGAGCCAGCCTGTCCAGGGAAGGCATGTTTGCGGGGACGAGGTAATGAGATTCTCACCAGGAACGTGGTACATACTAGGAGGGGCGGTGCCGCAAGATGGGACAAATAACCTGCTGACATCCCATTCGCAAGTACCAACCGTGTCTTAGACTGAACTCGTAAAAGCAAAAGGAACTCGTTGTCAATTTGAAGACAACAACGAAAATTTCAAGCTCAAGAACGAATATCTTGTCGTTGCTTGGCTGCCGCTTGATGACATCAGTCTGGCTTGGCTTGCTTGATATCGACCGATCAATTGCAAGTAAAGTCAAGTAAACTTTTAGAAATCAAAACGTTAAAGTTACATACTTACATACATAAAGTTAAAATCAACTCGAATAACGGCGCTTGGCTATATAACGTCAACTCGTCTCTAATACGCGTCACCTCGTACCCAAACATCCAATGAATCTCACCTCATCCACAAACTTCGTACTCCCCCTCCCGCCCTCTGGCTCTTTTTCGACCCATCGAGTCACCCTCGTCCCCTTCGACGCCTCCACACACGGATTGCCCTTCTTCACAGCATACACCTCCGCCCCCTCGCTCGAAAAATACCTCCCCGTCTCTTTCCCCACCTACCCCTCATTCCTCAAATTTCTCGAAACCGTCCAAAAAGACGAGCGAAGCGTCCTATTCGCGATCATCGACATCGACATCGATAAATCCCCACTCACAACCCCCGAATCCTCCTCACACACCCGCCTCGCAGGTATAATCGGACTAATAAACACCTCAGCCTCGAATCAAACAACCGAAATCGGACCTGTAATCGTCCTCCCGGACTTTCAGCACACCCACATCACGCCGCACGCTATCGGGATTCTGCTTAGATACCTCCTCGACGCGCCTTCCCAAGGCGGCCTTGGGCTCCGGCGTGTTCAATGGACTGCGCACCCGTCGAACCAGGCGAGTATCAAGGTAGCGCAGAAGATGGGGATGCAGATCGAGGGCGTGTTGCGGTGGATGTGGTGTTTGCCCCCCGGGAAGGAGGGGAAGGAGCCTGGAGAGGGAAGAGGAAGTGCGAAGGGGAGAGATAGCGTGTTACTTTCTGTTTGTTGGGATGATTGGGAGGAGGGTGGGAGGGTCCGCGTTGAGGAGCTTCTTAGATAGTACTAAGTAATTAATCGGTCTGATCTCTTGGGAGTATATGTATACGTGCTTTATCTAACTTTATTTTGCGGTACATCAATTAGACTAGAGAAGTATCACTTTTGGGCTGTATGTAAGTTTCGAATTTTGGGTGGTTGACGCGTAGCGGCGGCGGCGGAATTACTATGAAACGAGGTAAGGTGGTAGCTTGCGTGTACAGTTACATGTACACCTTGTGTGATAAAACCTTGGCGATCTCGATCCTGATATTGTGTCTAGCTCGAGTCTTCAGATACCTTGCTGTAGAGGCATCTCGAAATGTGTATTCATGAGATGATACGATACTTATGGGCTGTAAGGATATGCATGGCCCCAAGTTTGGAAATTAGCTTTTGGGGCACGACGCGTATAAGAGCAATGATGGTTAAGGGCTTTTGGGACACAGGGAAGTGGAAAATGTTAATGATGTCCCTCATGTGCAGAAGTGCCAGATCTAGAGAGGCCAAGCAGAAGGCGATAAAAGCCCTTATGTAAGCCTAGCCAAACTTCAGAACTTTCACACCACTACACCTTGGTCCTCCCTTCATCTTCGCACCAAACCCAGTGGTTGACTCTGAGCCTACCTGCCGCCTCTGAACAATGTCTACACCCTATGATAACGATGAGCCTCCTCCTCCTTACTACCCAGGTCACTCAGTCTCTCGGGCTGCCTTCCTCCAGGACATTTTCCAACCATGGTCCAGGAGGAGCAATGCCACGAACACCATCTCCCGCCGTAGAACTCACCTGGACAATTCCACAAATGGTATGTACGCCAGTAACTAATATAGTAATTGTTTTTTTAGAACATTGAATAGAAAATACTCAAACAGTTGGGCAACACTCGATCACTCCTCCGCTCATAGAAGATACCAGGGATCCAGATGGTGAGTTGAGAGGAACACTAATACAGACATAATCACACTATCATCACTTTACCATTGCAGCTGTAATTGAGGATCGTGTACATCCAGGACCTTTCACGCATGGGACTTTGCCATTGAAATATATCCCTTCACCTGGTTCTGGAAAGGACCACTCACGACTACTACGTCCTGTTCTGCGTGGATCTCAAACCACCAAAGAGGAGAGCTCTGGTTCTGGAAAGGACCACCCACGACCACTACGAAGTCACTCCACTTTTCTGCATGGATCTCAAACCACTAAGCAGGAGAGCTCTGCCAAACTTCCGTATCAGTTCTTTCAATCACGTTCATCACAAATATCAAATGTGCTAACACCGACGGTCACTACACGATATATCAAACCCTATGACACAGACATGTCAACATATCGAGATGACTTCCAGAAAATTCTAGCTGATCATGGGTACATAGGATCCTATTCCTTCCATTCTGGATTTGACCAGGCAACAATTCATCTTCCATTTCCCAAGACGGAAATATACATTGTCCTTGAATTTGACGTTTCGGATGAGTTGCGTAGTGCTCTGGAATCTGAGGGAGAGAAACCAGACCATAGCCCTGTAATTGTCATAACACCAGGCGACATATCAACTTATCTGCTGGACATAGCCAGAACCACAGACTTGGAGTCAAGTTCAGCCTATCCTTTGGAAGACTTGGGCTTAGGATTACCTCCCCAAGATTCCAATTATGTGCAGGGCGATAATGGTAAGAGAAGCATGGATAAAGGCAAGGGACGAGATGGTGAAGATTCAAAAGGTCAAGGTGGAAACGGAAATAGGGAAGACAGAGGAAGTGATGGCCGAGGTTCAGAAGGTGGAAGTGGCGGAGCTGGTGGTGGAAGCGGCGATGAGAGTAACGGCAATGATCATGATGGAGGACAAGATGGCTCAGACCACATTGGAGAGGATGGAGCCCAGGAAGATACCAACAGAGCAGCAAAAGCAGAAAGTGATACTAATCGCATTGGCTCGATTGTCATTCCGTTTTCGTCCACACTCGCAAGCCTGGATCAATCACGGACATTTGAGATTTCTGGTCTTATTGAGATCGAGGTGAGGAATTAGATTGTGCCATTCACCACAGCTTACTGGACCAATCCAGGCAAGAAAGAAAGTTGGTTCAATGTGTTTTGATAGCTACCCATCGTTGAAAGTCAACGTGCAAAGGTTCCACGTAACATCCGAGTCCTCTGATAAAAACTACGTCATTGGCCATTGTCAAGTCGATATTTCGACTTATTCCCGGAGCCCAATGACTATCCTGAACTACTGGCCTGGTGTTGTACATGCAGATGACACCAGTACATACCGAGAAGAACGGAACATTTCTGGGGCCGCCTCTATGACTTTTTCCATGAATCCGAGTCTTAGTGTCGACGGAAGGGTCGGTTCGACAAGAGGCACAGAGCGCACACAGCATCGATGGGTAATCAGCTCAAAGAAAAACACTTCCGATAATCTTGGCCTGGACTTCAGACGGCTCAGACGGCTCTATCCATACTTCCAAGGTAGGACGTGGAAGTACACACGGAATCTCAAAGGAGGCTTTGTACCAGTGTCCACGGAGAATTTTGAGTCAAGGCCATCATTACTGATTGGACTCGATGATGTCTCTCCGCTGGTTCTTCCAAACGACCTCGAGATCAGAGTGGTCATCTTCTGGTCCTTTGAAAAACAGTTCATGGCTTCACTTCGTGCCAAGAACACATGGTTGCCATCACATCTCAATTTCCTGCATGTGTGTTCATTGAAAGTGAATAATGTAGAAAGGCTCCAGGGGAACGATGTCACCGTGATAGATGGAGACCTCACGGATGAATTATCATCCCTTTCGATCAAGCAGGGATCCGTTGGTACTTTCCCACGGAAATACATGGGCTTATCAAGCAGTTCAGTATCCTCAGAAATGATAATATTTCTGGAGCATGCGTTTGAAGGGCGCGCCAAAGCATCATCTGCCAGTGAACAGGAATACACAGGCAAGTGTATATTTCAGTACCTTACATGGAGGGAAATTATCTCATGGAGTGACCAAGGGTCTTCATCGACATTGACGGCTTCAAATGAGCCGAGCACTTCAAGCAGCACAAGCACTCAGGCTGGCTATCTAACACCCCGCCCTTCTCCGTCTCGTAGCCAAAATGTGTGAATTTTATATTTATTTTTACTTTCCGCTCGCTAAAAAGGAATCAGGATCTGTTCAAGCCTGAAAAACGCAGCGCGGAGTGATATTTGCAGGCAAATACTTCACACGGAAATCTTCCTGTCTGAGCCACGAAAGCCACGCTGGACTGGCTTGGTCTCTCAGTTGTTGGCTGCCTTTAGACTTTTTATCGGTATGAACTACTATGTAGTAATACTTATTTACTGTTCACTTCACGTATGCATTGATTCTTACAGTGGTTTGCCACCACGGTTGCCAAATCCCTACTTACCTATGATATGTCTTGGACTCCTGACAGAAATTCGAAAGGAAATAGCGGAATGTTATCTCCTCCTCCTCCTCGCACACTGACTGATAAACCCTTCTCAAGTTCTTATATGCGTGGCCTTACTATCCATACTAACAACAGTAACCATTATGAAATTATGTATTCCTTTACGGATTAATTTGAGGTCGCCAAATGTTCGAGCGGGTGCGGTGAGTGAGAGTGAGCTGACAGTTTCGGCCGCGGGGGTTGCAGAAAGAAATGGGTCGTATTTCTTGATATTACAGCAAGCATCTGGTGCCAATATTAATACTCCAGCTTTGCGTTCGCGAGTCCACATATATACACCCGGTCCGTACAGTCTTCGCGTCACAAAGCTTGACATGATCCACCCTGCCAGTGCTCCGCCTGTAGACAGATCCATCCTACACTACACCAACGTATTAGCGCATCGCTTCGCAGCATCATTTGAATAGCTGGGGGGGGGCAGTCAGGATAAGTAAGTACCAACCCTCTCGAAGGGAATTTTGGCCGTGCCTCCATCGGACGTTATCGCGCAGATATGTAGAGGTGAATTCGGACTTCGGCATTGGGATTGCCTACGCCTAAGCCGAGGTATCCTGAGAGTATTTCTGGTAGGGACCGAGAGACGATCCCATAGCGGACAGAGGATGCGAGAAGACCGGCGTTTGGCATTATATGCATGGCTGGAGATCTCGGGACACGAGACTTTTCCCAACGTCTGAACCAAGGGGTCTCGAGATAAGGATCTTGATATCGTCATGGATCTCCGAGTCGCAACACCTCCCAAGAACCGACGTACGACTATACATCCTGTGTCAAGTGTTATTTATGTATGTATCATTTATTTATTTTTTAACGTGTGGAGTGTGACCGCGAACAAGGAAGGAGGAAACCATCGAGGAAAATGCGACTGTCGGGGGTTCAAGTTTTTCCGGTTCCGGTTGACTTTGAAATTTGGAATTTCGTAGTACATATGCTTTGAGATATGGATTCGTTTGGTTGGAATATGCTTGAGAGTATCCAAAAAGGGAGACTGAGGAATTTAAAGTTTTAGACGCAGATCCGAATATAATCGTGGTCCAAATCCACAGGTTCGATTTCCATCGATCAACGCTCGTCGAATTCACTGACATATTATATAGATCGTCGTTCGAGTCCATGCTCTGGCGGTGGACGTACATGTATAAAACTCTGGCCCACGGTGGGACAAGTACGTCGTCTGTCTTTGGTATGGATGGTCTTTCTACTATGTAATAGCTTTTTTTCAGCAAAATATTCCCTGTCCGTATGGCTACCACTGCTGGTTCTGTGAATAAGCTTCGTGAACAGCGTGCTCGGCATGCATAATGTAGGGTCCAATACCGTAGTTCTGCCAGTGTCCTGTTGTCGCCGACCAATATAATATGATTCTGTCGTGAATTTGCCTTGTCAATAAGCTTTAATATGGACTGCAGTGATGGCTCATTCTGTGGAAGGTTATACGAGGTATATATCTCCTTACCTTTCGAGACAATTATTACAGCAGCAAGTGAGAAGTGAGTATAATCTTATGTGAGGTACATATCTTGTTATCATCCCAGGATAATAATTCTCGAAAGTAAGAAGTGAGTACAATCTTGTAATGGAAAGGGTTTCCAGTTGTGGAAAGGACCTCAGGTTGGTAATTATATACAAGACCATATAATATGAAATACAAGGTTATGGTAAATTATTGTAGCGAATACGTGACCAGCGCCTACCGTCACGCCTACGTAGCTACGGATACCTGGCAACTATAATCAATCATTCCTTATACACACACTCCTTCCGTTCATCGCCGTAGTACTTATACCTGTCGAGCCGCGTTGTTGGACTTGGACGACGCACCACGGACACTACTCATTGTGACGGGCCAGGCACCACTCTTCACAATATGCCGGGCCCAGGCTCGCTACTGATCAATGACAATGCACCATTGTCTCCTCATCTCATATATATTTGGACTCACCGTAGATAGCACCCTCAGTCACTTACACTGGACTGAGGGTGAGTAACTTACATTTATCGCACTTGCAACCTCACTTACTGTACCCACAGTTCCGTACTTATACGATCTGTTTAGGTACAGTGCAAACTTAGTCACTTACACTGGACTGAGGTTCCGTACTTATACGATCTGTTTAGATTCACTCAGTTCACTATACCTGGATTCTTAACAGGTTATGGGTATTGCTGCTCGACGACTTTGAAAAGTGTCGAACGTTTGAATCTGGGATTCAAATATCATTGCTGATCTCTTATCTATCACACGCGTCGCGTCGCGTACCTCACTGGCCTGATCTCTTTGTCTTTTGACAACCTCTCAACGACGGAACATGTCTCCCGCATCCGAATCCCCCTCTACAATCCTGTCTAGTGATTCTTCTAGCCCCTCGATCCCAGAACACATCATCCGCCACAGATGGGACGGGACCAAATATAGTCGCGCTGACGGCAACTTTACCCAGTGGTCTGAGAAGCTCAAAGACGCTATGATTCTTAATGGAATCTATGCATACGTCTTTGATCCTGTGCTCCCTTGCCCCAGCATTGACACAGAACCCCGTGCCCATGCTAACTGGAACTTGAATGATCGTCTTGCAATCACGTTCCTGAGATCTGCTCTTGATGAGGTGGAACACCGTGATCTCATCACGGACAAAGGTGCCCAGTACTGCTTCAAAAGACCTGAAGACTCAAGCACAGCGAGAGGGGCCCATCAAACAGATTGCTCTCCTACAAGAAGCCCTATCCATGTACTGCTCGCAGTCCGAATCCCTGCCTATCACAGCCAGTCAAATCACTGATGTTGTAAAGAGGGCCTTTGACATTGGCGATATCAATGCAGACCTCTTCACATGCATTGCGCTACTTAACAGTCTCAATGACCCATCCTTTGATGCACTCCAGAATTCGTTGTCAACCCTCCTCAGCAAAAGCACAAACAGCGGATATCAGGCTACTCATGGAAAATGCACAGAATATCATAAACTCCAAAGCCACAACTGCCATGGCACTCAACGCAAAAGGGGGGATCAAGCCTTCTCGCAACACTGACTTACCTGGACATAATCATGGCCCAGGTGCAGCTTGCTGCGAGAACTGTCATTTGCGTGGACAACCGTGCCAAGGACATACAAATCCTTTTTGCATCCACCTTTGAAAGGTGGAGGCATGGCTGGGAAATCAGTTGCTGATGCACAAGCTGCCCAGAAGGCCTCTAACACTGCTGGCACCAGAAGATGTTTCCACCAGAAAAAGTGTAAAAGAAATGTGTTATGCCATTTCTTTGTCAGCTTTTTCTTTTAGAAAATGTCACTTTTCATTGTCTAAAGGCTTTTTCTCCTGGAAAAAGAAACATTGGAAATGACATGACACATTTCTTTCACACTTTTTCCATGGGAAAAATATTTCAGTACCAGTAGTGTAAGAAGAGGCCAAACACCTCCTCAACTGACACCTCGACCCAAGCCAAATCCTTTGTGGCAGTAACCAGGCTAGATGGAAGACTGTGGTATGTTGATCCTACCAACCTTGGACAACCTTGGACAACTCCCTGCACCATCCGAAACTGCAGCATTTGCAGGCATGGCTGGCATCCAAACACCCCTCCCAACCCTGACTGTTCCACCAAATGCTGGGAGCATGCAGGCTTCATGGCTGTCAGGGGACTACTACCCATTTTGTCCATTTCTCCTTTCAGGTGATCCTTTGATCGCACATCTCTGGAGACT
>JAGGAX010016720.1:2011-43785 GCA_017657335.1 Termitomyces titanicus | reverse complement strand
GTTTGTGGCACTTTGGTCGAGGCCACGTCTGCCGTTCGCGGCCATTTGACTTTCAGGAAGTATGGCAGTTGACTCTATTCCATTTCGGGTCTGATCATCATCCATGCATTGGTAGAAGCCGGAGTTGTTGATTCAATTTTTGTTATATTTTTCCTTTGGTTCGCCATCACAACTCGGCCTCGACCCTACAGTTCAACGCAGGGAAAAGGACACTATACATTACGAATATACGGTCGGAGAATCCACATACGTTACGGTGGGACCTCCGATATTTGAAAGAGCTGCATTTCACATCACCTCGCGAGCGACCCGCGTATGGCGCGTTCAGGAGAAGTTCAAAACCATGGATGGCACCACGAAACTAAGCGAAAAATACCACGTACTCAAAGATTGTTGGCTGGACCACGATGCTAAACTGCCACAAGATATTCTAAAGAATATTTTTGCCAACCTCCAAGCGGTTGATGCCGTTAAGGGAACCCATTTTGCAACAGATGCGAAGCGTTATTTCGTGGACATAAAACAGGACTGGCAGGTCAGATTTGAAGGTGTTCCGGACATGAGCTTTGATCCTCTTGAGGATATTACCAAAGCTTTTTTCACATGTGTGCCACAGACTATTTCCAGCCAATATGACTCAACTGCTGCCCTTCCACCCCTTTCACCACAGCGTAGTGTGCGTTTACACGTTCGAACAGTGTTTGAGGACGAGTGCACCCCAGTATATGATATCAGAGATTATGCAATGTTCTTCTCTACCCTGAAAGATGTTGTCCAAGGTGCAGTGTAATCAATTCCTCTCGGCCTATAGGCTTATCATAATCTTAGCACTCTGGTACATGAGGATCGCTGGATTCGTTCACCGCGATATCAGTAGTGGAAATTGCTTTGCTTTTGGGACTCTGAGCGCAGCCAGGGAAAAATATCAGATATTGAATATGCAAGACCGTTCGATGAAATATATGGCCACAAAGTCCGAACAGTTTGTCTTCTTACTTGATGCTACAGTAATCTACGCTCACTTTTTAAAAGGGCACTCCAGCTTTCATGGCCATCGAGTATCAAGCACAAGGCCATCTTTTTGTTGCGAAGTGGTTTGCAAGTAAGAAGGGCCACGTCAAGGGAAAGGATGCCAGCGACGACACCGATGAATTCTTCACCTTCAATTTCTACCACGATTTAGAATCTGTCTATTGGCTTTATGTTTGGTATCTACATTCCTACCTGCCAAAAGCCCTGGTCGATTCCAAGCAGCTCCCAGACACAGCCAAACTGGACAGTTCCAACCGCAAACTGTTCTTTTGCGGTATTTCTGGAAATCAATCGCGCAACCTCCTTATACTGAATCCGAATCACTTTCGGGGACATCTTGGATGAAGTCTACGGCCCACTTCAGGAAATCACCACAGGTCTCATGCTTGTTGCGGAACTTTGTACTGCCTACAAGAAGATTGAGGCGACGGAGCCTGTAAGAGTGGGAGGCATCCAGACCCATTAGAACGCGGCGTTTTTCGAAGAAGAACCTTGTACCAGATTCAAGGCAATGTTCGACACCTTGTTGACTTTTGTTAAAAAACATGATGGTGTTCCGGTAACACGAGACAAGGAGCAAGTTATCGAGGCATCACTCAGCAAACCGTCCACGTCGAAACTCAAACGAAAAGCTGGCAAAGGCAAAGGGAGGGCAACAGAATTCACCGAGCCTGGATCTGAAGTCGAGGCAATCGAGGCATTACCCAGCAGACCGTCAACGTCGAAACTCAAACGAAAAGCTGACGGTGACGAACATAGTAGGCGCCTGGCACCAAGAAGGGGTAGGGGTAAGGGTAAGGGTAAGGCAAGGAATTAGGGGCGTTCATTTCTTCGTTCAGCTCGTGTTTTCTGACTCTGAAAAGATTTGGAACGGAGAATGAGGGTACTAGCTCACAACGTCGGAACTCAAACGAAAAGCTGATGGTGATTTGGTGCGCGCCGAACATAGTAGGCGCCCGGCGCCAAGTCTTCGTTCGGGTCGCTCGGGTCGCTCTGAAAACATTGGGAAATTTCCACAACCAGTTCACAAGGATGTCAATTGGATGATTTTCTGCTAGCGAGATTTCAAATGGTTTTCGTGCCGTCCTCACCGATATCATGATCATGACAGAGCCTTTGGCTTGTTCTACCTAGTCTTCTAAGCCACTGGAGAAAACTCCTGTACATATTTTCAATAGTTTACAACTTCAAGCTTCATGCACTATACATCTCATACTTCCTTTAACTTTTTGCGATCAGACGGGTATTTAACTTTGCAGTGGACCCTTGTTTCCATGGCGGACATCTGAAATCTGAATCGGTAAATCACGCATAAATTGAGATCTATAGTTGATGGGCCAACAGCTATCAACACTTGCCATTATACTCCCCTACGTCTTCAATCAGCGGCTTAAACCAAAGGGAAAAATATCACAATGATACCTCCAGAGGCTTGTCAATAGAAGGGATATATTAATCAAGAATAGTCGACGTCCAACTCTCGGGAAAACGTGGCAACTTTTTTCTTTTGTTATCTAACGCAAAAAAAGTTATCGGTAGGAACGTGGCAAGACGTCCAAGAAAGCATCAGCAATGAACCTGCCTATGCATCTTGCCAGTGGAACTGCTCTCCAGATGAATTGGTTATCTGTATGTCATAGTGGATTAAGATATCAAACGGATGAAGTGAAACATAATCGAAATCTGCTTTTTTGTTTTCAGCGAGAATAAATGGAAGAGCGGATCATAACCACGAATACTCCAGCCTACAATGTGAGGCGATTGATTGCCTACTGATGGGCCTGCATAATAGCGTCGGAGATGAAAGCTGCAGAGACTTGCTTTCCACCAAACCATCGCCCGTTGAGCCCTTGAACGGCCTTCTTGGCAGTTTCAATAGAGTTAAATTTCACATAAATTTCACCCTTTTTATCCTTTCAGCATAAAAGCGGACAAGTAAGGGCTTTGATTGGCATACCTGTGTTTCTTTCTCGACTTTGATAGCCTCGACAGAGCCATACTTATCCTCACATTCTCCCTTGACATCTTCGGCAAGATCCTTGTCCCAGTCACGCTCTGTTTCTCTGGAAGAAAAATTAGAGCCTGATGTACCTACAAAACCAGGGGGAGACGAACTCTTCAGGATCGAACATGTTCTTCAACAAGACACAGCGTGACTGCATCGTCTGCGTAATGTTCGGCCGAGCGCTGCGAATTAACGGGTCATTCATCAACCAAAATATTGAAAAAAACTCTTAGCTTACACAGGTTCTGGTAAAGTAAAAGCAGGTTCAGTCCTAGCGAGTTTCTGCATCAGCGCTTGACGAGATGCAGCGTTCAAGTTACCACCTGTTGGGCATGTTAGTCATATAGTATAAAGCGAGACCATGCATTATTCACCGCCAGCTTCATCCAAAGAATCTTGTTGTGTATACTTGGCCGTCCCTTTCTCGTGCACTGTGTTGACACGAAGCTGGATAGATTCTTGAATGATAGAAGCTTAGAATCCTAATTTGACGGGGACGGACCTGACGACCTGCGAGTTCAAAACCCTCCATCTGTTCCAGTGCCATTCTAGCGTCCTCAACCCTTTTATATCTAAACAAAGAGGTGAACTGAGTCGGAATTCCCTTACTGTAGACTTACTGGACAAAAGCATATCCTTTGCTACGGCCAGTCATAGGATCCCTGTGAAGGTCGACAAATTCTAGTTCACCAAAGGGCTCGAAGACCTGTTTGATATCGGATTCGGTAAGGTTGAAATGTAGTGATCCAACATATAATCTAAAGAGACAAAGCCGTGTCAGTTTCAACACGAATTCGTTTAAATATGATTTGTACTGTTTAGCTCCATGTGGTGCGCTTACACCTGGAGGAAGATTTAGATTGCTGGACGTAGTATTGTCAGAAGAATTTTTCAAAATGACAAAATTATCGCACCCATCTCCTGGATGAAGCTTGTTCCTTTCCGACTCTGTCAGTTGTACCATAATAGGCAAACCCATGACAACGGTGCCTGAAAGGGCGATAGCTTTCTCTACTAGATCAATAGACCGGAATTCAACATAGCCAATGCTGTTGATATTGGTTAGGAACTCATCAGAAATATCAAAGAGGTTGGTTGCGTACCCTTTCGAACGGCGCGATAGTCTGTCCGTTACAATCCTTGAATCCATGACGGTACCTTCACCAAGTTTATCTTCAAAGAAATATCCCAGGTCTCGAGCAGTCAAACGAGCTGCAAGCTGCGAAACGAAAACGGATCGTGCTTCAGAATCATCTTCCTTTGGTTCATCAGGGTTGTAGGGCTCCTCTTGAGGAGGCTCATAGACTGGAGAAGGTCTCCTGATAAAACGAGAACTTAAGTATGACTGCATTGCTTTGAAAGCAACCTTACTTGACGGGCGGGGGAGGGCTCATAGTGAGCTGTTGGGTATCCCCGTAATCATCCTCAGCACCGTATGGAGGGCGACCATATTCCCTACTCCTGTAGCGAGGATCATCAAACTCATCTCTGGGGTCAAGACGGCGCGGGGGTCTGTCGCTGTTTTTATAGTCTGAGGACTGATCTCTTCGAGATATTCTGGGACTATCTCTTGGGGCAACGTCATCATGGTCCTCTTCCGGTCGCTTCCGTTTGCTCCGCCCTTGCTCTCGGTGCTCGCTTGAATCATCAAAATCATCGTCACGTTTTCGCCGTCTGTCTTCCTTGTCTCGACCATCACGATCCCTTTCCCGCTCACGCTCTCGATGACGGCTTTCACCTCTAGCGTGAGGCCTTTCACTTCGGTGTCCTCTTTCCCCGTCTCGTTCGCGGCGTCGGTCTCGGTCTCGGTCCCTGTCTCTCTCACGGTCTCTGTGTCGGTCTCGAGAGCGGTCCCTCTCTCGATATCGCTCCTTGCTGCGGCTCCTTCTGCGCCGTTCATCGTCACGACGTTTTCTTTCTCTTGAAGTTGAGCGATGAGATCTTCTGGTACGGTGGGTGTCAGTAGAAAGGTTGCGCGACCTATGAATGGATGAGTTTTCAGGATGAAATTGGGCCAACCAAACATACGAGCGATGATTTGGAGAGCCATCAATATCCATTGCACCGTTTTGAGAAGACATAAATGACGTTAATAGTGAACACAAGGGCAGTTAAGTATCGGTCGTTTGTGTTTGAACTTTCACGTCGTGGTACAAAATGAACTTGAAGTTGATTCGTATTTGGTGAACTCACTCAGGACAAAGTTACACAAACTATGGTACACGCTGCCCTACCAATGCACTGCAAGCAAATTCAGAGCAAATTTGCCAACCGAGCTCGAACCCTTTTCTCAGCTTGGCCAAGCTCACTCTCTTCGGATCTGCGATATAACTCATTCAAAGGATTTTCTGGTCCTTCCTTTTCAAGGTCATCCTCGATCTTGCTAAACTCCTCGCAGAATTTGCCGTTCAGGACCTAGGGACGAAACAACTCTCAGCCGACCACTTAGGACCACCGAGAAGTACATACCCGATTATACAAGATATGTTTGAAATGCTCTCGAGCCTCCTTTCCGTCAAGAGCTAATGCTCCGCTGAGTTGCCCGAACTGAGAAACCGTGGAGTGATATTTCAACTGCCAACGATTATCAAGTGCATCCCTGGCACTGCGGATTCACGTACTTGTTGGATGAAGCCGTCTTCCGCCGCCCGCTCAAATATTTCTGCGGGCTCTTTAGACATCCACCTGGTAGTCTGTGAGCGATTGCCCTTCGGAACAGTGCTGATTAGATAACCTCACATCTCATAGCAGAGCGCTTCGTCCGAACATCCGGCCTCTTTAAGAACATGGAATGCCTCCCTAGTATCATATACAGAGAGAAAGCCTTAGTTAAGTCTCAGTCATGACATGTCATTGGAATGACCCCTACCTGAAGAGCATGATGATATTCGGCCACAGGGCTTGTTCTGTACGTTTTCTGATTAGAAATCATGAAACTCTTAATACACGTTCAACCTGCCTGCAAAAAGGTCCATTGCTGTTTCTTCACGTGCGGAAGAAGCGATTGCACCAGCTCGAGTCGCCCCAATAGCGCGAGAAATAGCCAGAGCAGTAGGCAACCCACCTCCTGTGCCATCTTGTTCCACAGAGACGAAACATGGGAAACCCTTCTGTCTCTCGTACAAGGAGCGCACAGAAGATCCTATCATCCTGCAGCTGCTATGAATAACTTTCTCACTTCCTTCGTGGAATTCTAACCTTGGGGCTACCATCACAACGTCCTGTGTCACTTGGAAATTAAGCAGCTTGTAAAAAACGTTGTATCCACTGGCAATAACGATAGTCGCTGTTGCTTTCAATGCTGGAGCAACTTGCTGGTTGAAAACTCGAGGTTGCACTTGATCGGGAATCAGAAGGAAGATCACTAGTTATCTCCCAGATAAATCATGGACAGAATACTTAGGTATAGTCATCTCTTACCATCCGCTGCCGCGGCGGCCTTGGAGAAGTCGTGCTCGACGTGGAAGCCTTTCAATTTCGCATCGACCGCATAGGAATCATCGCGGTTTGCAACCAAGATATCATCATTGGGAATACCACTATCTCTGATGTTCTGCGCTTGTGCGGCACCTTGGTTTCCAAAGCTGGATTGTAACAATTGCAGTGCCAGTCAAGAATTCCGTCCAAACAAGACACACCCCAAGAAAACTATTTTTTTGCCTTTCAACAGTCCTAGATCGGCATCAGAATCATGGTAACTGGACAAGGCTTATCAGTCCATGGCGTTTGATATGAAATGACTCTGTACTCTTACATCTGGGTTGCCATTGGAACTTATATCGGTTTCAGTGTCGTGGTGGGAAGGAATTATGATCTGTTCATTCAAATCGGTGTTTTATAGTGAGCACTAGTGTTCCCCTTCCGGCTCCTTCCTAGCGTTTATCTCATGAGAAATATCCTAGGTCATGGGTGGTAGTTGTGGGTTGGTGTGGGCTGGCCCGGAGCTTCCGGCCCGGCACGACTTCAAGTGCATGGAAAATGAAGCATCCCAGACCTCTTGATTGTCAATATGGCTCTTGTCGCGAATAAGATCGTCTGTATAACCGGCTCTTCTAGGGGAATAGGGCGCGCATGGTTGTTCTCCCTATGTCAACGTCTACAATGTCCCTGCTAACGACATAGTGCCAGTGTTCTTGACTTCGTGAAACACGGCGCTTCCGCTTTGATCCTTCACTACTTAGGTGATGCAGAAACAGAAGTGGAGATTCGACTCCTTCGAGAAGAGGTCGAGAACAAGGGTGTGCAAGTAGTGACGGTTGCGGGAGACATTGGAGATCCTGCGACTTCTTCCAAGGTCAGAAGCCGGTTCTCATCACAAAAGAGGATTATTCTAACTCAAGAAGTAGATCGTTGAGGCGGGAGTGAAAGCATTCGGTAGAATAGACGTTCTTGTTTCGAATGCTGGTATCTGCCCTTTTGCGGAATTTTTAACTATGCCACACGCTACCTGGGAGAGAACACGGCAGGTCAATCTCGATGGCTCATTCTACATTGTGCAAGGTAAGGAATACCTCTTTTATGTGCATTGGATATTCACAGCGGCGATAGCGGTTGCAAACGTAATGAAAAATCAATCTCCTCCTGGTGGATCAATCATAGGAATTTCCTCCATCTCTGCGCTAGTCGGAGGTGAACTCCAATGGTAAGAAATCTTTCTCTATCAGTTACAAGTGATAACTTTTAAGTAGTCATTATACTCCGACGAAAGCTGGTATCCTCTCGCTGATGCAAAGTTGCGCGATTGCTTTGGGAAGATATGGCATACGAGCGAACGCCGTACTGCCAGGCACTATTGCCACTGATATCAACAAAGAGGACCTCGCTGACGAAAACAAACGTGAATACACCATCAATCGTACAGTTCTCAAGAGGCTTGGAGGTAAGCCGTCAGCAACAAGTCCTATCACTAATAAACTCATGCAGCATCTCAACAGCACCAGATGATATCTCGGGTCCAGTTGTTTTTTTGGCAAGTGATCTCGCGAAATATGTTACAGGATCTTCCTTATTAGTCGATGGAGGACTATTTGTCAATTTGCAATAGGTTGTTGATGATAAGTACACAGTTGAATCAACCATAAGTATCTACAAAGTTCGTGCCTATGTCGGGCCGCGGGCCGCTGATTAACTTCCATTCTTATACCGACGGTGTATAAGCCGGTACCAATGGTTCTCCGTTGATAATAGCAGGTTCTGCCGCTACCAGAACCGATACAAACCTGGTCCAGTCATCGGTAGGATTTTTCCATGCATGCATGGTCCCTTTCTGAATGACCGCGTCACCAGGATTCTTGAGATGTGTTTCTGTTCCATCTTCTGTTATCAATATCAACTCTCCCTGGACTGAAAGCGTGTGATTGAGGATATTCTGATTGATCAGAGTTTGGTGCCTTACCCAGAATGTTGTAGTCCAAGGAAGAGGTACGGTGCTGTCGAAACCGTCAGCAAACGACCTGACTTCATTCCTGAGCATTTGAAATTATGACTCACCATGGCCGTAATGCTTTGAGGTGCGAGTTCAGTTGACCTCAGATTGGTTCCATTGGGTTGAACGAGTCCGAAGTTTGCTGAATGGTCGATGGTGCGAGTAGCACCATCCTCACTGCAGTGGAAAACCCAGTCAGTAAGTCCCAGTAGCCCAGGAGTTCAATAGGACCAACGGATTGTTATTGTCGTTTGTTGGAAGAGAATCCGCTGTCACCCAGATTGTAGCCGACCTAATTCTCTCATTAGCGCCCATTTGCTGCGCCAATTTTGGTCAGTATTGCTAGTATAAGAAAAGTCGAAAGACGGTCGAATACCTCTGAAGGAAGGATCCGATCGCTCTCCACTAGGGAGCTTCCTTGCTGGTCATGACCGGTCACAATGCGACGCAGATTGGGGAGAAAGGTCACCGAGTGGTCAGACATTACAGTGATTGATCGATATGCGAGCGCTGGCAGATATACTTATGTAGATGTAGTTAAGAAGAGGTGAGCGGTTTCCTGATGTGCCGGTCTATTAAATCACATGGCACACCTACGACAAATTTGGCTTGATGATGGGATTGAATATGGAGACAAAGAAATGGACTCGGGGTCCTCTTGGTTTGGAGGTGATCAAGTAAAGATTGTGTTATAAAATACATCGTCAAAGTTAGACGGTATACATGAGGAACTAAGGAGCGGTGTCTAATAGAAAAACACTTCAACAGATACAAAACAAAGGCGAGAAGAGACATACAATAATAATACTCATCAATCAAAGGGATCCAATCCTGGATGAAGGCTCCAAAAAGGCTGAATAAGGGCGTATGGGACGCCCCATGGGCGAAAGCTTCTAATTTGGGCCTGAGATGCAATGCAAAAATAAGCAGAAAGGTAGGAATGAAACCACGGGAAACGCACCGAGTGTATGATCGCCATAAAGACCCACGCAATAAGTACCATAACATGTCTCGATCTCTTCTCGCATATTCTGTACGTTCAAGAGTCGCAGAAGGGGGCGGAGTTCTACGAAGATTGCGCGACAATAATTCCATGACTAGTGCAGTGATGAGAGGTCGATTTGAACGTCTGTCAGAAACAAGCAAAGTGGCTAGGCAAGTGTCAGGACAGGATTGTATACGAAACAATTGCCATGCATACCATAGACAAGGGGACGCAAGATATAGATGGACTCTGCAAACCAATCCATGGGGGATGAGAGTGACTTGACCAGGGATAGTGACGGCTTTATGGATGAGGTAGTGATGGCCTTGGGCAATAAATAATCTTCTGCCGTAGTCTCCGATCGGGGTGAGAGCAAAGCGTGAGGTGGCAAAGGTGTGTGGTTATTTTTGAGATGGTCGGGAATTGCGGGAGGAGATTCAGAAGGGGAAGAAGGAGCAGGAGTCTGGGACAATGTGTCGCTCGAGGTAGATAGAGAAACTGGGTCAAAGTCGCGCTCGGGTAATGGAGGTGACAATAAAGGCTTGCGGGTGATTACCAGGAGCGCGAATCGAAGACAGGCCCTGGTCAAGATTAGCATAAGGGAGGTAGACCAGATGCGTGCAATTACTTCACTACCTCCAACAAGACTACACCTCTCCACCTTGCCTTTGAGGAAACTTTGCGCCGCAAGCCCATCTCCAAAACAAGTTCAAGGAATTTTATCAGCTGAAGGGCACGGGCAGCCCATTTGTATCTGTCGCTCTTGTCAGTCCAAGCTCTGGTGAAGCGAGTGTGGAGGGAAGGGGGAATGAGCGGGCGGGAGTTTCGGTCTTTTTCAACGATTTTTGCAAGGAGGGTATCGTGGTACATGCTTATTACATTGAGTAGGGAAGTAACTGACAGAACATTGTCAACGGAACAAAGAACGCTGAATGAGGAACTTACGGACTTCGGACGCCAATTCGGCGTCCTTAAACCTGCCAGGAAGAAACCATGTTATTGAACGCAGAGAAGACTCAAGCGATGAGATAGTCGAGACGTTCTCTAAGAGAAAGGCTTCATAACGTGCAATGGACGACGACATGGACGGCGGAGGAACAGCAGAGGGCAGAAAATCACGGTAGATAATGCCGGTTTCCCACGTGCTGAGGGCTTCTACGTATACAGGCTTTTGGTCACCTTAGGTCGTTGCTGCCTTTGAGGTCGACGCTTGCTCCAGCTGCCAGCAAGCAACATCTGCAATTCCGAATTTTTCATGCAAGTTGATCATTCGCGTCGTGTCTACAAAGAGACACATGTCAGGCATGCATTACATTGTTCTGTCTTCCCTTCATGCACCGACCTCCTCCCCAAAATCCTCTGCGTCGTAGTCCTGTCCGAGGTCAACTAGAACCTCATGATTCACGTACAGCGAAGGGCTGGAGGTATATCCAGACTACCGATACCCCAAATCAGCTCAAGGTCGGCGGCCAAGTTAGTTCATAAACCCGGGTTTTTACCTCCTCTCTAGGTTCTCCTACCACCAGGCACTGCCTCCATGTATGAACAACTCCTCAAGCTTGAGGATTATGAGCTACGTAAAGGAGCTTTCCTCTCTTGGGAGCGCATCCTCGAGATCCGCCATCTGAAGGACAGAATGATACGCAAGTGTCAGAAGCTTGCCAAGGCTCCCCTTACGCGACGCCCCTCTGGAGAAGCAATCGACCTTTCTTTCCAGACCATAGTTGCACCTTCCGACTTTCGTCTCAAAGAAATGGAGCGATGGTTTTTCGACCAGCATGCTCGCGCTCAACAGATACGGCATGAGAAGTCATCAATTCCCTGCAAGTGTTCAAAATGCCTGGTGTCTCTCGTTAATTCCAATCAGGAAAGTTCGTCACAAACCAACAAGTTGAAGCCCAGCACGATGGCCCAATCATCACATAAAGCTGAACTATACCAACGACCTAGATACCCTTCCCATTCCTCCTCTCTTCCATCGCGTATCGACAAATCCATTTCGCTTCCAACAAGGAACAAGCCTGCAGTTACAGCCGCACCTCCATCCCCAAGGAGGGTCGCATCACCTCCCCCGCTCCCTCATCTTCTCCGAATAAGGGATCTTGACACAGGATTTGATCGATCTGAAGACTCTCAGAGAATTGTGTCCCTTCCAAGCGAATTTCCAGCCGAGCTCAAGTCGTCCGGTTCAGGGCCTGAATCAACAAAACCCATAGAACTAAATTCCATCGTTTCCAATGACCAGGTTCGCCGACGACCGAGCTGCATCAAGCGCTCGGTCGCGTCCAAGAGAGTCTCTTGGGCCGATAATCAGGACCTGGACGGTCAAGTGTCTAAGTATGCATCTATTGCTCGTGAAGTACAGAATTCAGGTATGATTTTATTTTTAAAGAGAAGTTTGTTTATGGTCTTTTTGCAGGGCTCAAGTGGGAGGAGATTCGCGATACTTATATGGAACAGATGTCAGGCCTTGAAGCGTTACACCGGCAAGTGGGGGAGAGTTTAGAACATCTGCGGTCAGAATCAGAGCGTTTAAAGCGTGCGGATGAGACTATAGCATCACAAAGGGAAATGCTACGTGCAACATTCAAAGAATTTGAACGGAAACAGCTTCGCTTTCAGGTTAAAGGTGAAGTGTGGTTGGCACTATTACAATCTTGGTATACTTAAGTAAGGGACTAAACAGTGCAAGAAGCTTTGAACGATGCAGACCATGCATTATCTATCACTGCATCGAAAGAAGCTACCACTACTTAACGACATCCTTAATCGTATACAGTATGTACCGAAACCATTACGAAAGTAACGGCCGAAATAATCTAGCTTGCGGGATATCGCATCCATTGAGTAACAACTTCGCATCAATCTACAGGACTTTATGTTGTCGTATTTTCAGCTTGGCCTGCCTCCACCACCACCTCACAACAGTAATGTACATACAGAGGATGCCGATGGACAGACCGATAACAATCCCAAAAACATGAAAAGATCCCGTTGGGGAGCGAGAGTTACGCGGGACGTTTATATTTGTGGACATCAGACCTACAGACGATTAAAGGCATAAGAATTGTTTTTCTAAAAAGATTGACATACCAATGAGGGGTTGAACGCATGGGACTGCTAAGCTGACAACCGTCAGGTACAGTATGGACTTGTCGGTGCTGCGTTTCGTCAGTGCGACCCCTGTGCGGAGCTGGGAGATATAAGTGGGGTGCGACTGGCTGAGTATACGCTCATAGTGCACAAGTGAATGCTGTAAGGTAAGAATATGATCTGAACAGCAAGGTCATTGGGCATAAAAACCTCAGTTCCAAGTGTCTCACCCTGTACATCTCCCATATACATGGCCACATCAAGATTGTCATCTCCTCTGGGCCCATTTACGGTCAGAAGACGTTTTCTTATCTGTGCAACGACCTCTGACTTGGTTGCCAGCAAACGAGTCAATGACGTGATGAGTCTCCTAGTCCTTGCCATACGTCGTAAAGTGATTTGGGTTGGGCTCAAATGGGAGGGAGTAGTCACCCACAACCTTCGCCAATACATACTGACCGCTCGCTTGATTCGTCGGAAAGCAAGCGGAATCGTCAGTCGAGGGGAGGAAAACCTGACATCCACGCTAGTAATAGAATATTTCTCCGCGTCAGGTAGCGGTCTTAATTCCTTTTCGTTGAGTACACGGGAAATCTGCATGGAAACAGGTCGTGTGTCGTGTGGTCGAGGGCCGACATAAGGTGTTGCACCTCCTGCGGTCAACACTAAATCCTCGATCGCCGCTACTTCCCGCTCTATTTCCTCAAGAAGAGGAAAGAAAGAATCTACAATTGAATCCAGGATTCCGTGGGCTATCCAATCTATGACCTTGGGTCAGTGTTTACACCTCGATGATGTTCAAGTCCAACACCAACCTGAGGACATATTTATGACTTCTTGAAGGAGCGTAATGCGATTCCTTACACGGTTCGTATGTTCTGAGTAGTATTAGAATACTCTGTGCAAATTAGTGGGCATCTTACCAGATATGTTAGTGAAGTGAAACTGTTATCAAGATGTCGTCACTACGAGCTGAGATACGAGACTGAAAAATGGCTTACAGAGCATATTCCTTCCTTGAAGACCACCAGATAGACATTGGCCTCTCCTATGATACCAGCATCTGGTGCAGAGCCGACCAGCGTCTCTGGGCCATCCTTCACTTCTGTCCTATTGCGCGATGCGGAATCTATGGCACGAAAGGAAACAAAATAATAACCAAGCTTCGGGAACAACTCCAGCTTTTCCCGAGGGTCACGCTGAAGAATATCTTCCAACGTAAGTGGATGAAGATGTAGGACCTTGAAATAGAGTTAGAAAGAAACTAATCTAAGATGAGTGTTTGTACTTGCCTTGCCCAGGGTGCGCATGTCATCCCACGTTGGGGAGGCGACGTCTAAATACCACGCATTTGGCTTGACTGATGGAAGAATAGAGGACGGTGCGGCAGGGAAAGGTAACATGTAGTCTTGATGCCGTATGGGTCGCTTTGCGTGACTTTTGCTAGTGGATAGGTGTTCACGATCATGATTGCGGTATGCTTTAGTCGCTTTCTTAACAGCAATGTCAAGCTGCGGCAGGAGGAGCGGCAAAGAGGTGGTCAAGGTTATGCGGGGAGTGGTATCTCTTGACGAAAAAAGCGAGGGAGGCGAGTAGAGTGTAAAATTTCGTGGGACCTGCCGTGACTCCTCTCGTGCCTTGAGGAGAGATATGTGAGCGGCAATATCGCGCTCTGACAGCTCAGATTGTACGGTGGTCGCACTGCGTCTTCTGCGTATACGAAGCCGTTGTGGACGGGAAAGCGTGATGACGGACGAGCGAGAGGACGAGGAGGACGAGTCTGAAGCAGTTCCTCGAGTCCGCTGACGAGACCAGCGAGAGATTGCGAGCTCTACGACAGCAGCGATGGCTCCAAGGCGGCCGCCTGCAAACGAGGATGAGGACGAAGATGAAGAGGTTGCGGGGCTGGAGGGACGGGAATCTGTTGGAGAACCACCTCTGTATATGTCAACATCGGGAATGCTGTTGTCGTCGTTCATGGTGACGGCGGCGACATCAACGATGTGCGCCAGCGGCGTACAAGTATTTTCAACTGCAACGTTGCATGCAGTCGAAACGAATGTTTCCTTTGAAATTTCCAAAGACAAAGACAAAAACTAACGTTTCACGTGCTACACTATTTTTAGACCACTCTCCGTCGTTTGGTTCCGTCTTGAACAAATGGACGCGATTTCTTTTCCTTCTGCCCAATCTTTTTCTGCCGTTTCTCGATTGCTTTCTTTACTGCCCTCTTCCCGCCTTCCTCTGCAAGAGCCTCATACCGCGCTTTCATCAAGAGCTCTCGTTTGTTGGCTTTCACCAAGTTCTATTAGAATCTTCCACCATTTGCAACTTGCCTGTCGTAAACTCACCTGTTTTGATGTGCCACTCGCCCTTGCCCTGCTTCCTCTTTTCTCGCTCCTCTTTTTTCACTTTTGTAAGCGCCTCTTGTTCGATCTTGTCCCGTTTATCCTTGTTCACCAAACTTTCTGCCCGTTTGACCGCCTGTTCCAGCCTCCGTACCTCGTCAGCACGCTCCTCATATAAATCTCGTGGCGACGACGCGAGCAACTTTCTCGCGTGCTTCAAATTGTCTCGGAGCACATCCAACTCCTTGACATGCGACTCTGCCAAGAAACTGTAGCCACGCTGAAACTTTTCCGCCGAGAACTGACCCGCCAGAGGCAGAAAACGGGGATCCCGTGCTTGCTGTGTGAGTGTCACATATCTTGTCAGCTCCAAAAGAATTCCTACATACCAAAGTCTTGACTTCGACAACTGTTCGTTTTCGAGTCACCGGACGCTTCGAAGTGACCTCTATCGGTCTGAATGATTTGTATCATGCAACAAAGAAGAATTTCAATGAAGATGAAACGTACGCATGCTTATTTGCCCGCTTCGCGATTTCCTTCCTAGGCCGGGTACTCCACTCAACCTTCTCTCGCTCCTTTCCCTTTACAGACATGAACTGAGGTTCCGATTCAGGCTCTTCCTCCTCTTCCTCGCTTTCGCCTGATTCCGAATCCACTTCTGTCTGAGAGAGCATGTTTTGAGCTTTTCGAAGCGCCCCGAGCGGCAGACCTGACAAATCTTTAAAAAGTAATCATGTTACTTATACCATACATAGAATAATCGAACAGGAGACAGGCAAACCATTCTTCAGGCTTTTCTGACGACCGTGAAATTAGAAATCTGTCTCGGAGGAAAATTAACCAGCGTACCAGGTCCAACGAAGGTCCTGCCTTCGGATCATCATTTTGCTCCAACTCATCTTCATCAATCCATTGTGCAACTCGGGGGGCATCTAAATCCAGTGAATCGTCCTCATCTGCCTCTAGGTCGGAATTAACTTCATCACTTGAGCCACTCGCTTCTGACTGAGTATCTTCACCCTCAGATTCGCTCTCGACAACTGGAGATGGTTTTTTAGGCAATTTCGCATTCCGGAGTAGAGTACGGTTAACAAGTGCGGAATCAGAGATCCTATTCTGTCTCGACAGAGGACGTGGGCGACGAGGCATTTTGGTCTATTTCAGTGTGAAAAAAAAGCTTTGGGCAACAATTGCTTGTCTAAAGTCTTCCAAATAAATAAGAAAATGGGATCGACTCGGATGATCGGACCGTCATTTTACTCACTTTTACATCGATTTCTTATAATTCCAATCGTTCTGCAGCTTTTCCTATATCAATGACCTCTCAGACAAAGACACCATATGGGCTCTGCGGTCAACCAAGCAAACTAGATCTTGTTCGGGAGTTCTTAAATACCCCGATTGATTCTTTGAGGACACCTGCGATGATTATTGACCGAACACAATTTGCAGAAAACTGTGCTGCTATGCACACAAGATCCCAGGCCTGGGGAGCTAGATTCCGTGCCCACTTGAAGACACATAAGGTAGGCGTCCGTGACTCGGTAGTCCGCGTTGTTAGATACTCTGCATAGACTCTGGAAGGGACTAGACTCCAACTTCAGTCAACTGTCGATACAACGCAAGCCGTTGTAGTATCGACACTGATGGAAGCTTGGCAATTGGTCAGATCTGGCCTGGTTTCCGATTCTACTGTTAAAGATGCGAGTAACCACATTGTCAGTTGCTTCATGGTTGTTCCTCAGTCTACTGTAGATTCTTTATGGACTTCCAGTCACAGTCAACAAGGTCGCAGATCTGTCAGACCTATGGGATGAAATCTCAAAGGACGGTGGGACCCTCCGCATCCTTGTAGACCATCCAGACCAGGTCAGATTTATAGAGAAGTTCGAACACGCTCGATGTTCCTCCAGACGATGGTCGACCTTCGTGAAAATCGACGGCGGACAGAGGTATAATCATCAGAATATTTACTGTCTGTGAATCTTATGTCTCGTGGTCCATAGACGGGCTGGCGTTGTGACTGGTACACCCCAGTTTGACGAGTTACTCTCTATATTATTCTCATCCCCAGCTATATCTGTCTATGGTTTTTACGGACACGCAGGAAATTCCTATGCTTCCAAATCGTCATCAGATGCATCATCATTCCTATTAGCAGAAGTCGAAGCCGTTAATACTGCTGCGAAAGCCGGTCTCGCCGCCTTGTCTCTTTCGTTGGACAACGACGTTCATCAGCAGCCGTTTGTGCTCTCAGTTGGATCTACTCCTACCGCACATGCGGCGAGCTCTGGGGCTCGAACTTTGCTGTCGACAAGCCTTTACGGTATTTTAGAACTGCATGCTGGTCAGCATCCTCAAAGAGATTGTGCATGTAAATCTTGTGTATATCTTACTTGGTCATTTGTAGGAAATTATCCAATGCTCGATCTTCAACAACAACATACTGGGCTTATCGACGAAAAGAAAATTTCACAGCGAGTACGAACGACAGTCGTCTCTTTCTATCCTGGACGGGGCGAAGGGGGTGAAGACGAAGCCTTGATTGATGCGGGGGCGATAGCATTCAGTAAAGACACTGGCCCCTCAGGAGGATACGGAGACGTTATTGGCAAAGGCTGGAGGGTAGGAAGGATATCCCAAGAACATGGAATTCTTACCAAAATTCCCGGGAGCCCCAAGGAGGAAATACTGGAAATTGGAAGTCAGGTAGAAGTCATTGGTCAGCACGCTTGCCTTGTCGCAGCAGTACGAAGCTCACTTCCAAAATAAAATATGCTGGGTAGCTAACAGACTATCCCTAGGCTTATCCTTGGTACTATATTGTCGATAGGAATATCGAGCATGGTCAGAAGGTCGTCGACATCTGGGTCCCCTGGAAGGGGTGGTAGGGTGGTAGAAACTAGTATGAAGTAAATCCTGCGTGGCGGAACATTGAATACATTGTGATGAATAGCGAGTACGAGATGACTTCGAGAGTTTATTGACCATGACGAGTACATAGTACTAGTGTACTGTCAGTGCTGAATGTGAACGTTTGAACCTCTTTGGATATGGAAGCCCTTTCAAGGACATGGACTTGAAGTAGCACGTGGTGTACAGATCAAGAAGCGAGTTCTTGTATCCTGCGTCTGTCCCACTCACTCGAAGCTCTGCGAGACTATAACAGTTTCAGTTCATCTTCTAGTATGAATGAAGACGCAGAGGCGACAGAACTTTTAGAAACTTACGGTCAGTCGTGCACTTCTTGTCATTTAATGTTCAACTTAGAGGCGTATTCCTCGACAGACTTCTTGATGAAATACATTATTATTGGTATTGTTTTCCAGTATCAGTGAACTGTATAGTCTAAGACTACCATTTTAGGAGAAGCTGGAACAGGGAAATCCTGTCTTCTGCATCACTTCACGCACAATTCGTGTGTGTTCCATTCCACTGATGATCTTAATTACTACCCTCATAGCTAGAATAGTCAAGGACCACTCGCAACACACTATTGGAGTCGAGTTCTCAAGTCGAACTGTCAAGCTTGGAGAGAAACGAATCAAATTACAAGTAAGTACTACAAGTGGTCCAGAGACAAATCTAGAACTGGTTGTTGTCAGCTTTGGGATACGGCTGGACAAGAAAGATTTAGGTACGTCTTCCGAAAAACGCCAGCAACACCTATGCGAGCTTTCCTTCAGATCTGTCACCAGGAGCTATTATCGCGGGGCAGCAGGCGCCATCCTTGTTTACGATATCACAAAGTCTGTCACTGCACCTGCATCGAAGGTCATCTGTCTGTTAACTCCATTGTAGCCGTGATTCTTTCATGAACATGTCCCGATGGCTTGCCGATGCAAGGGCTCTGGGAAGCCCTCACCTTGTCGCAGTCCTTGTTGGGAATAAATCAGATCGAGAAGAGGACCGAGAAGTAGAATGGGCAGAAGCGAGTAGATGGGCGGCGGAAAACAGTACGTGAGACATCTTCATGGCGCCTAGAAAAAATGAGTTGATATTATGTCACTGTCAGATGTCCATTTTCTTGAAGCCTCTTCACTGACAGGGGACAATGTCGAGGCGCCTTTTCTCCTAGCAGCCCGATCCATCCTTCTCTCAATTGAGTCTGGTGTGCTCGATCCTGAGAAAGCTGGCAGCGGGGTTAGTTATGGCGACAGGGCTTTGAGAAGAGTCAACAGTTCTAGTCATCTCAGTTTTGGCAGCCTAAGTGCCGGCCGTAGGAGAGGTACGGTCAGACTCAAGGTAAAGTCATGGGTTCCCGGCAATAGTCAATGTTGTTAGTCAGGCTTCGGGACAATGTTACGGGTAAGACGTTGGAGCCAACCCCTCAATGACTTGTCTAAATTCCACTTCCAGGATTTTACCGTGATTTAGTAATCCCGCTCCAAGTTGCCAACCCCGGCCCTCATGGCTATATTCCACGATTTCGCCGCATTTTTACTTCATACCCATACGTTTTTATACCATGCTCCACTTCATTATCTACGTAAGTTCGATAACACTCTTTAGTCTTTCGTCCACTCTCACAAACCCACCTCTAATAGTCACACACTCATTTGTTCTTTCCATGCACTCGTTAGATCGCCATAGAGTCTTCTTAATCCTGATTCTGTTATTGGATAATGTGTACTTACTAACCACGGACTCACCTTTATTTATGTTTTTTCCCCTCATGCACGATTGGCTTCCCCGCAGTTACTTCAACTTCCTGGAAGCATGACCCAAAAAATCCATATCGTCACAATGTCACCAGATCTCACCATGGTTGCTATGTATGCCCATTGGATACTCCCGGCTATATGCATTCCTGAGAAGGCCATCCTTGCCTTTCTGCTCCTTTCTGTCTATATCCACCGGTAACAGTTCGGGATTATAAAATATCCAGCCGCTAGTGGAAGCTGAGGTCTCGGGTGGTCATCACGATCAAGTGACCCGATGACTTGCGGGAATTCTACCCATATGTAGTTACCTAAAAGGTTGTCACATAAGTATAACTCAAACGAAATGTGCTCTTGGTGGAGTGTACCTTTTTTCTGTCTCTGGTTAACACCTGTCTATAACTCACTACGAATGACGATGAGTATCAGCAGGTACGTAGTTCTTCACTGATATCCACTAGATTTCTTGTGAAACGTGGCTCTCAGAGTATGTTAGACTACGTATGCTGGTAAACAAGTCAGGAGAATCAAGTGTCGCTTCGCAATCTAGCAAGGGTATACTGTCGGCGACTTCAACAGAATCATCAAGTCGTTCCTCTGTGAGTTGAACTAGCTACCATTACCCTCTATCGGTGGCATTGATGCTCAATAGTCAGATTCTACATCTGAAACGCATTCCACATCTTTTTCGTCGATGCCCTCAAACCAGTCTACATCATTGACAGCATCCTCAGTCATTCGTTCTCCCGCATCATCTCGAGTACCCCAGAATTCTGACATGTGAGTCCTCACATCGATAAAATACTCTTTCCGACGGTTGCATGTAGTATGAGCGACGTTACAAGTGCCTCGATCAAAAATACCACGTCTACTGCTGCCGATCCGTCTGTTCCAGATCCGCTGGTTACCACATCTCCCCCTCCCACAACTTCCACAAATATCAAACTTTTTTCATCATTTTCTTCCAAAGCATCTTCTACTAAACCGATAACCACTATTCCGCCGCAAACATTGTCGAGAGGAACATCGGAACAAGAGTCAAATAGCCCGGAGTCGCCTACAGATGTCACGTCTCCGAGCACTACCACAAAGATTTCAGGTCAGTCTATCTGTGGATACTTACAATCACAATTAACTCAATAGACCCTTTCATTAAGTCGAGGCTCCTAAGACCACGATCCCGACAAGTACAAGCACTATCACTGATCAGCCCCAGTCTACCTTCTCCAGTATCGTCGCTATATCTATAGTCAATCCTGAAAATGGGAAGACGAGCCTTAGCACACCTGCAGTTGTAACTCTGCTCAGTACTTCTACACAGCCTGATGGCGGATTTGTAACATTCACACACGTCATCGCTAATCCTAGTCTTGCGGCTAACAACGATGACCAGACTACGCAAACAGGGTAGGCCGTTCATGCAAGCCCTTTATCCTTGTTCAGTGCACTTACCTGATTCAGATTTCTGGCAAATCGAGGAGCAGTCGCTGGCGTTTTCACCGTAGTAGGCATCTTAGCTTGTGTTATCGTTTTCTTTCTGGCTTTCCTTTGCCGCCGACGTCAACGTAGGAATCGTCAAAGGCGCTGGTTGGCAAGTATACAACGCCAGCGTTCTTTATCGGACAATCCATTCAACGAATCTCATTCTTCGCAAATGCGTAGTGCTAACGATGGTCCCATGAACTGGAGAAGTACTACGCCTATCACTAATCGTTCCTTCAACTCATCCAACGGGCTCGAAGCATCTCCTGTATCTCCTGTGTCCGTGCCGAGCCTAAGGAGAGTCCCAGTCCCTAGCATTGACCCTTTCGAGGATACCTCTTCCACAGGACCGATCGGTTCTGGTATTGGGTACGGTCATATGCACCATAACAAACACGGGTCTAATAGAGTGTCCACCGCACAATCGAGCCCTTCGATCTACCCCGCCAGCCTTCCGCCCTCAACCGATGACGATAAGACTACCGACGTTACTCAATCGCCCATTTCTGAATATTCATCTGATCTGTCTCATTCTAAGTCCATTGCGTCAGGGGTACCTCCTCGTCCTCCAAAATCACATCTTCGGCGAAGCTTGATAAAGTCTTCCGAAATGTATCCTATAACACCCCCTTCATCTATTTCATCGACTACACCTCCAAGTTCTCCTATACTCCTTGACACAGCGAAGGTCAACAGACGAACCCTGCTTCATGTATGTGTTCATATTATTCTTGCGATGTCGCAGTATATGACTTGATATCTTTTCAGGTCCGGCCTCAAGCTGACATCTGAGCTTCTGTTGACAGACTACGGTTGGCGCTGTGTAGGAATATATAAGGATTTTAGCCAAGCGATTCCGCCAGCCTATGTATAATAACCTTTCAATGTATATAAACAACAAATTTCCTTACACTATCTTGGCCGTTAACAATGCTTTCGTATCTGTTACAAATCCGTAGATCTTATAAGGTGTCAAAAGGCTTCTTGCAACAGGATGAGAGGAACTGACATTTGTGACGTTGTGCAGGAGATTGGAGAGCCCACCCTCAGGCGAGGTCGTAGCAGTGGTATCCTTAACAACAATACAATCATAACCCTGGTAATATGCATCGACTATGGTGCCTAAGACGCACTGTTTTGCCACTTTAACATCTAATTATGAGGGGAACACACAGCACACCTGGTCAGCGTTGACACCGCCGAATAGCAATGTGGTAACTCCATTTTCCTTGAGAAAGAGGTCTAGAGCAGATTGATGCCCCCAGAGGCCACTCATCCTGAGTTCCATGGATTGAGAAACGTCAGGAGATTAGTACATAATTAGTTTCATACCTGTTTTTGTGGATCCAGAAGTCAGTGCCTGTCCTCTTTCCCTTCATGTATTCATCCTGAAGTGGTCCATACAGATCAGAGTTACGTTCACCCCGCATGAGCCCTCTTCCAAATTCGTGAGAAAGAGGAGTCCCAAGGCCACTTCCGACAGTCTTCCGGAACGCGCGGACGATAGCTGGTGGGATAGTCTTCAACTCGTGTTCAGTAAGACCCCAATTACTGGCACATTATAGTTAGCTTGATCTTTGCATTCCAAAGATAGTACTCAACCGTCACGTACACCCAAAGTATCTTGATTCCCAAGGCTCTCACAAACGGCACGCTTTCCAAAAGACGATCAACGCACTCAAGCCCGGAGGGATGACTTCGTAGTTCCGGGTGGAGAAAGAAACTAACGGATTCATAGAGTCAATTTTGCAACCCAGAGTCGTCTAACACCTAGACACTGACTTTTGCATATCGACGATCACCATTGCGGTTGAGCCGGTATCGATCCGGATTGTGCGATGACCCTCAACAGCAATATCTGCTTGTCCTACTTCAAGTGGTGGGTCAACCTCCGCAGCATCAGAAAGTGGATGAGAGCGCGACAAATCCACGAGTCCGGAAGGATACTCCACCCAAAAGGATCCATCTCTCCCATATTGAGTCGGAGTGGGGATTGGAGGACGAGGTAGGGCCATTGCAAACCAATCGAAGGTTGGTGGTTAGTGATTGATCGTTACGCAGTTTATTTAACAGGTTACGAGTCTCCGGGCACGAGAAGTCTTATTAAGGCTTTCACAGCATGCGCCTCAGTCTGTGGAAAGCAGAGAACCACGCTTCAAACGGGGACAAAGCTCGAGTAAAATGAGGAGCCTATCATATACATCGGTTTAAAAATGCGGTATACTACTTACTATATGAAGAATGTGCCTACTTTGCATCAAAGGGATGTCCATATGGTCATGTGAATCTGTACAAAATGCAGGCATAAAGTCCTTTGTCAGGTGAGATAGTCAAGTCCGATTTTAGTGAGCGCAAGATGGACAGAAATGTGAACTGTGATAAAAATGCTGGGGTTGGGAATCGAGGAAGAATTATGCTTCTTGAGAGGCTTCACTCGCGTTGGGAAGATTTCGGACCTTCTCAACAAGTTCAAAGAAAAATCTCCTAACAAACCAAAATCAACTTACTCCAAGGACAGGTCTAGAATAATCCTCCTCGTCTTTGAGATCTCTCTGCGACGCGCGGTCTGTCTCCTCGTTCATCCGTTGTCGTAAGCCGGGATCCAATCTGTCATCTCCCGCGCTTTCCGAGGGACAAACAGTTGAGTCGCCGGTCGTATATTTTGGCTCCGCCGGGGCTATGTCTGGTAAAGTTTTGGAAAGAACACCAAGCGGTGGGCTCCTGCCAGCATCCGAAAGTCGAAGCGGATTTCGAGGAGGTGGGTTCGGTGGATGGTTCGGTGGATCTGCGGCTGCTGGAGGCACAGATAATGATGTGGCTTGCTCCTGACGGTAGTAGGACGCAAGGAGAGGTTCATAGCTTCCTGAAGCAGAATGTTCGTGAGCATGTTCTCCACCACTAGATGTCCGATCCCGATAAGGTCCATTAAAGAAAGCAGAGGATGGCGGAATGGTACCAGAAGCAGGAGCAGGGGTATCAACAACGTAGTCTCGATAAGGATTAAATACATCAGGATCATCAGGTTGGACAGAGTCAAAGTACGCCGACGTCCGAGCGCCACTCGGGACGGTACTAGCAAAACCGGAACTGGTGCGGTTATGCATCTCGACTTCAGGAGAACCGAACCTGGACCGTCGCGAACCATTCGCGTTTTCATTCTCGTCATCATCATCCAGAGGTGTTCTGTGGAATCCTGCGGCTGCAAGAGTAGCGGAGACAGCGGTATCATGCTCTAACCTCCGAGTTCGGCGACGGCGGCGTAGGGCGAAGAGAATCCAAAGAAAGATGGAGGCAGCAGCGAGTCCTACAACCACGAACACACCTGCCACGGCACCCGTATTTTGGAAGAAGCTGCTGAAGGAATGCATTCTGTTAGAAGGAGTAGCAGGAGTCGATGGTAATTAGACCCACGAATCATCCTTCGAGTTGGTTTTGTTAGGGATAAGCGTTTGACTTACGGAAACTTGGGTGGTGGTGACGACCTGACCATTGCTAGTTGTGGTGAAGATGGATGTGATGGTAGTTTCAGTGAAAACACCAGACACAGAGGGAGCATTATTAGCTGTGCGGGTGCGTCTGTCAGTGAGTTTGCAAGTCAGGCGAAGACACATGACGTAATCAGGAACATAACACACGTCGTTGATACAATTAACGTCGTGGCAGCCAAAGTCGGTTCAACTGCCGAGGTCGTCGACGTAGGAAATGGCGCCAAGGAGCTTGAGGATGTTGATGACAAAGTTGTCGCTGGCTCTGTCGTACTCGATGATATTGTTTGACTCGTAGTTGTCGATGGATCTTGTGTTAAACTACTTGTCGATGAAGGCAATGTTGAGGAAGTAGGTGAAGGTATTGTAGAAATGCTTGAGGAAGACGTTGTAGGCGAAGAACTGGATGATTCAGACGAAGTTGACGATTCAGAGGAAATGGATGATTCAGACGTAGTTAGTGTTGAAGATAATATCGAGAGTGATTCAGAGGGTGTGCTGGAAGACATGACGGAAGTCACGGCGCTGGAGGAGAATGAAGACGTACTGACGAAAGAGAGTTCGTGAGTGCAGAAAAAAATTCCATAGAGTTAAACTTACGATGCAGAAATGGACATGGTGGAAAAATTGGTTGTCGACAACGTCGTGGCAGCCGTGGTGATTTCGGAGGAAGGGCGAGCCGAATTAGACACGACGGAAGAGAAAGATGACGTTGCGGTGGCCGTAGAAGACGACGAAGAGGACGTTGTCGTGGACGTCGCAGACGTTGTCGACATTAGAGAACCCAGATAATGTAAAGAGAAGACATGCAGAAGTCAAAGTTAATTTCGGGACAGAAACCGGGTATGGGTGGAGGCCAAAAAACGTAAAGGCGGGAACGAGGACTTGCCTGCCGCTAAAGTTGATTAGATCTTGAAACAAAACGTCTCTTTTACCCACGACGACGACGAATGTAGTAAGAACGACGAGCACGGTATTCTCGACCATTGCTCTTCTATAAAACGCGTACTTTTAGTGATTCTCGTCACGTGAGTGGGCATACATGACCGAGAGTTGACTTGCAGTTCCGGAATTCTTGTCAAGGATGCGGACGACGCCAAGCAGGTCATCTATTGTTGCCTGTTCGTCATGGACAAACAATAAAGGCTACTAGTCCAAGCTTCCAGCCCGTCTAACCTCGATCGAACTCCCCTCGTGAGGCAGTACAATCATTATTGGATGAATATGATCATGGAGGGAATTGGCTTCCCTTCCGATCTGAGGATATCTTTCCTCTCCTTAGTTGGAGCCCTTTCCTTATTCGCTTTATGCTTGCCCAATCCGCAGCCTGACCCAGTTCACAGTACATACTCATTGCATGCTTGGGCGCCATCTAGAACACCGTACTTGTCAAATGACTCGTACAATGGAATGACAACTACTCAATGGCACAAAGCATCATGATTATTCAGTCTCTGTTTTGGACTTTTAATATCTCAAGCACAAACATCCACGGAAACAATTCTCTGGTCATAACTGGTCATACGCAGACTCTGAGCCAAGGTTCCATGGTCTCGTCGTACCTCAGTCAAGGACGTCAGATGGCAGATGGCAGGCTACCACGGCTCACGTGGAGGAGGCGCCAGGAAGTGTTTGGAGGAGCGTACACACACGAATCCATGGGTTGGATGGGTCGGATGCCAACGTTCCAGCAGCGGAACCCCGCATCCGCTGCCAAGGAGAATCGAAAGGGAGAATGGGTTAGGGGAGGGGTGAACTTATATATATATATACGGCCTTTGAGTGTGTGGGCTCTGGGATGGTAGGGAATAATTAAGAGGTCAGTGGTATGAGCTTGGTGTCAGGTAGAAACCCTTGGTCGATTGACTCGATTTCAGGTCAAATACCCGTGGTGACGTAGATGGGATATAAATAGCCCATCGACAACCGAATCAGTGATATGTAGTCGCACATAAATGTAGACACGATGTGCGTCTCCTTATTTCCTATCACCCACTATGCCATCTTCCATCAGCATTGATTGGTCCAAGATCGACAAGCCAGAGCTCGTTCTTCAACAGTTTCCTAGCCGTAGATCCGTCGTTTATGGAACCAAAGGCGTCGTTGCATCTTCTCAACCTTTAGCCACCGAAGCTGGTTTGGAGATCCTCAGGGCGGGAGGCAATGCCGGTATCGTGACTCTTGTATTCAGCGATTTCTATGTTCATGTTTTTTCTCTGACATGTCAGCTGACGCTGCTGTGGCTACTTCTGCAGCACTGAACGTCACCGAGCCCAGTTGTTGCGGGATTGGCGGGTCTGTTGTTCAACAATCACACGTCATTCATACACTTATATGTTCCCTTTGTGAAGTGATGCTTTCTGTTTGTTCTATGATGCGAAAACGAAAAAAGTCAGCGCACTCAATGGTTCCGGACATTCGCCCGAGAAATTGACGATAGAATACGTTCGAACGCGTGGTCACGTTGGCCGAATCCCTCTCACTGACCTCAATTCCGTTACTGTGCCGGGTGTGTTCTCTCCCAGACATTCAGACAACGAGTCCGAGATCTGAGATTTCGTGCAGGTGCAGCGGCGGCTTGGGTGGATACGATCGAGAAATTTGGTAGCGGCAACCTCTCCGTCGCTGATGTTCTTGGACCCGCGATAAGGCTCGCAGAGGAAGGGTACTTTTAGCTCATTCACTCTAGTCATCTTTTTTTGCTCATCTGCCTCGATAGTGTGCCGGTATCAGAGATTCACAGTGTTGCCGTAAGTTCCCAGCCACTTGTCTGGTAAAACAACATCAATCAGCATTATACAGTGGCAACGGTCTGAAGTATGTACTTCTTCAACTTGATCAAATTCTACCTTCCACAACATATTCAATCTCAGAAACTTATCAAAAATGCCTCTCCAAACGGTGATGAGATGTTGCTCAACGGCAAAGCCCCACGTCCTGGTCAAGTTGTGAAGCTCCCCAACCTTGCACAGACATTCAGAGAGCTTGCAACGAAAGGCAAGGATGGCTTCTACAAGGGGAGAATTGCGCAGGCCATCGTCGATGTCATCCAGAGCAAAGGCGGTGTGATGGAACTGGAGGACCTGGCAAAGCATTCCACTACCTTTGTCGATCCTATTAGTTACACATATGGAGATGTAACAATATATGAGGTGAGATTTAATCCCACCTCTCTTTTCTTCCCGTAAAGCAGTCTCTAGTGCCCTCCAAATGGACAAGGCAAGTATAGAAAATACTTGAGATGTAAAATATTCATTTTCCGTGCATGACGGCAGGAATTACGGCATTGATTGCTTTAGGATTGCTTGAGAGCCTTCAAGAACAAGGCATTAGCAGGCCGCTCACTGAAATGGAACACAATTCGCCAGAATACCTCCACACTCTTATTGAGGCCTTACGGTATGTTCAGTCAACAGTCCGAAACCTTCCATACTGACAAAATAATTTCTAGGCTAGCGTTCTCTGGTTTGCTACTTAAATATCCTCGACGGCATGGTCCATTTCTCACCTAGTGTAGACAGTGAATGGTACGTGACCGACCCCGAGGTGGAACATGTGCCCGTGGCGCAGCTGCTCAGCAAGGTGATTCTTCACTGCGTTTACTTGAATGGAATTTGCAAACGGGCGGATCCTAGGGTTATCTTGCAGAGCGCGCGAAATTATTTGATCCAGCAAAGACAAATCCCAACGCTGTTCATGTAAGCCTACATGTAAATCAAAAAATCGTATTCTTATCTTGATGCAGGGGAATCCAGTCAATTCTTCGGACACCGTTTACTTCTCAGGTGGAGTAAAGTTGTGAGGATAATTGGAAATCATTCACCTTGCCCTAGTGACGGACCAATGGGGCAATGCATGCAGCTACATCCAAAGTAATTATGCAGGTGAGTCACGGTCCGAGCACAGCCAGATAGATATAATCGGTTGATAATGTGATGTTCTTTAGGGTTCGGCACAGGTGGTATGTCGATGAGCCTTTTAATGGAAGCTTGGTGCTCATTCAGCATGCAGCCGTGCCCAAAGGTTGTGGGTTCACTTTGCAGAATCGAGGCTGCGGGTTTGTATTGGATGAGAACCATCCTAACGCACTGAGGGTAATTTCCTTCATGGTACTAGTCTGGCTTACGCTAATTGTGACGGTGGTAGGGAGGCAAGCGACCGTACCATACAATAATACCTGCCCTCGCCACACGTGAAGACGAACTTTTCTTGAGTTATGGCGTCATGGGAGGTTACATGCAGCCTCAAGGCCATGTACAAGTGTTATTAAACATCTTGAGAGGGTTCACAGTGCAAGCAGCGCTTGATGCACCGCGCTTCTGTATTTCTGCAGGAATGCCGGATGCCGGATCGCAGGCAGGCAACCCTAATAGTGAAGTATACATTGAGGAGGGAATTTCACTAGAGACTGTAACAAAGCTTCGTGGTGAGTAAGAGGTCCTTGTAACATTCAGCGTGCCTGACATCGTGCGAAGAGATGGGACATGATGTGCGTATGGTGACTGGGTTTGGGAGGGGAATGTTTGGACGGGGACAGGTGATTCAGAAGCTGAACAACGAGTCTGGAAAGCTCGTCTGGGCAGCTGGCTCTGACATGCGCGCAGATGGTCATGCCGCCGCCCAGATTTGATGGACACGTTAACTTAGTTATAGCTGTTCTATAAATATATCATTAGCTTGGTTGAACCATAATGATAGTGTCCAGCCCAAGCGACAAAGGCCTCGCCGACGTCTCCAGCGACGAGAGCAACCCTCTAGTCAATGCTAATCCTCTAGTGCTAGTAGAACCTCCGCCTCCCTTTTCCGACACACCACAGCCTGGACCATCCCATCTTGTCGGTTCCGCAGCAGCACCTCTCGAGTCACCCCCAGAGTTCGCCCTCTACGATGCCGACTACTTTGAGACCAGCAATGGTGACATTGTATCCCACGACCCTCATCTCAATTCGGACGGTAGGAGCGCATCATGCATATGTACGCGACATCTATTGATCATTGTTCAGGCGAGGCACTATATCGTTTCTTGTTGGCACATGCCGACAAACCCCCTTCATATCGGCTCCATTGCAGAGGTACTCATATAGAGCACCACACACGCTGGGTTACAGCACGCGCAAATGACGGCACTACTACCTCTCGTCGCGAGACACACTCTGAAACCGTGACTGACTTTGACTTCTATATTGACGCGGTCCCACCATCTACGGTAAAACCTATACACTGGTCTGTTGGAGACATGCAACCAGCATACCGTGGCCACATGGTGCGCGAGACGGAGTCATTGGGTAATCTACAGAGGGCGAAACGCTCCGTAGAGAGAGCATACCTCAAGTGGACTGAGGAACGCACAGCTCGAGGATTTCCGCCATGGGCCCCGAGCAGAGATGGCTGGTCTGAGGATACAGTTGATGATGGCGTTGGTGCTCTTCAATCGTCCAAGACGTTGCGTCAATGGGCCGATGATTACTGCGTTAGCTCAAAGTGCCTCAAAGAGTTTGTGTACGAGAAGGTGCAGTCTTGATACAATTACTCAGCCATCTGGCTAACATCAGATATACCAAGGTACTCTACGGATGGAATATACCACGACTTGAAGGCGTCATACGTGGCTCTATTGCCAGAACTATGTATCAGGGATCCGTTGAAGTGGATTTTGAACGCCATGGGGCCAAGATATACATTAGGCCAGACAATAGACTATCCAGGATTCTCTCTAACAAATGGCTCAAATTCCTGTCCATCATATTCTGTATATTTCCTTTTGTTTGGCTCTTCAAACGCTTTCATTCTCGGGGAGGTGGGTCCTGGGAGGTTTGCGGAGGGGCCTATGCCTTGAAACGCTGGGAACCTGTTCGCGAAATTCGTGAGATACTCCCCAAAGACGGAGATACATTGCCAGGGTATACGACTCAAACAAGCAATCGGAGGAGGTTGGTGGGTATCAGGGAGAGTGAATGGTTTAGGAAGTGGGAGGGGACTATTATCCACTTGGTGCGAGTGCGTTATCAATCTCCAACACCTATGTTCGATACTACCGATGATACCCATGTTGGCAATCCAGTTTTTCCTGACGCCTACAATGATTAACTGTGATTTATTGATGTGCCTTTCCTGTATTTCACTTCAGTTTTGGACGGAGGATCATCTTGTAACTAATTCCAATTGTGCAACTACAGTAACCAAGAATAACTGTCCAGCATTGATATACAACGAGGGGATCGAAAGGCATGAATAAGTTTAGCGCGCAGCTAGTGCAAAAAGTCCACAATGCCGACTGTAAAATATGACGGTCAGAGTTTTTGTTCACATGAAGCCCGAAGCTGGATGCGGTGGTATAAGGAATTTGAGATGCAATGAGTTTATGCAATGATGTGTCAGATATTCCAAAGAGACGGACAGGAGGATGCAGCAAAGAGGAATAATGGAAAAGTAGATATCGCTATGATAGACGATAGTGCGTGCGGGCTGCACGACGTGTCATATGTGTATGAGTAGGTGTCCGTGCGAGGGCCTTCTCAATCTCCTGCGACTGGAATTTTTCAAACTCTGATTGTTCCTCGCCGTCCAGGAATGCTAAGGCGGTCTCGAGGTACCAGATGTTCTTCTTAATGAAGTGCACAACAACAGTGCCGCCCACGCGTTTTCCTTCATAGCGTGTTCTCCGTCCCTCTCGATGTGTCCAGGCATAGTCGGGGGTCATTGGGCTACCTATCAGCATCATTGAGTGACAAAGGATCGTCAGGAGGAGTTGGTAAGTTACCTTCACGTATCATCGACATATCGCTACCTTCAACCAAGGCTTCTACACTGTGCCGTGTTGAAAGATCCAGTAAAGGAGGCACATATCGCACTCCAAAAGTTGACACTGTAGAATAAGCCCATGCGGCCGGTGTTGAGGGCAAGTTACTACCCTGCATGGATGTCACTACATCGATAAATGCTTTATCCATGTAGCTCATCATGCTACGTTTGATCCGAGTTGCTTCTGAAGGGTATAGGAACCCATGAGAGTATCTTTGGGGATGCGCGTTGATTTGAAAAAGAATAAGAAAAGATAACAGTTAACATACACTGTTCCTGATCTTGGGTGGTCATAAATCCAACATCGCTCACTCACCCATCGGACTTGGTTTGACCTAGGGTGCAACTTCATCCACTTGGCTGTCTGCTTGTCCTCTGCACCCTTCGTAACGCCTTTCACAGCTGGATCCTTTGCAGCCCAATCAACCAAGCTCCAGCTGAGTGCATAGAGTTCACCGGCCATGAATTTGTGGAGGCGATTTGTGACGAGATAACCCCAATATATTAAAGGATCATCTACAACTTGTGGCGCAACTGCTGAGGTCAAGGTTGATTCCGACATGTCCTGTGTTGCCAGGCCGCGATGTTGTATCGTTGTGTTGTCGGAAGATGCAGTGGTTTCTGTTCGCAGCATGTTCGGAAACTCTGGCGTCCTTCCGTGGTTAGATTTTGGTTTTTCATGGAGTTCAACTCGGAGACGAGCTTCCAATTCTGCGAGCATGACGAAGGAATCGTCGTCGGCCTTGACGACATAATCAGGACGGACCCAGGATTGAGGTGCACCCGTGTTATGGTCTTCCCACGCGTAGAAGCTGTCGTGTGGTGCCAACGCGGGGGGAGAGGCGGTGTGATTTGAGTAGGAAAATAAAGGCGGCGAGACGGAGGTGTTGGAGTAGACAGGCGGGACCCAGGCGTTGATAGCTGCCCAGGAGAAAAATGTATGTGTTTTGCCACGATTCATGTTTTCTGTGATCGGAAGGATGATAATGTCGTTGAATGCTGAAGAAAAGGTGAGTTGGTTGCGTGTGAAGAAAATTTGTGCAGACGCACTCTCCATCTCCAGTCTTATGCGCCGTTCCCAGTCTTTTCGAGGCTGTCCTAAGATAAAGCGGACGATGGTTCTTGACGTACCAACACCATCGTCTCCCTCGCCCGCGCCATCTCTGCTCCGTGGATGCGTTGCCCACGTAGTCCGTACCAGCATGCGTCGCTCAAAGCTAGAGTCGACGGAGAACACTCCAATGAATATGCCCGCGGGGGAAAAAGTATCGAGATCTGGTGGAGGAAATGGAGGAGGCTTTGTCGACGACGCGTCAATAGGATGGAAGGAAAAGGGCTCTGAGGAGGGGTGTGGGTCAAACTGGGCGGTGAGTGATGGATTGGAACAGTATGCCCTCCATGGTAGAGGTTCTTTATCAGGATTGAGGATATAAATTAGCAGAAGTGTAAGGCAAATGGCAAAGATGGAAAGCAGGATGAGAGAGAGGACCTATGTATGGAGTCAGCAAAGGCAACACGTGGAGGGAGTCGACTCACGATGGTAATAGGTTGGCTAGGGAAGAGTGGATGACGGATCAGTCGCCGTATCCAACGTTTGAGGAATCTCAAGATGCGACCATCTCGTTTTCTCCGTCGACGGGACACTGACCACCAATTCCGGCGGTTTTCTCGCCACCAAAGAGTTCTATTCCGGACAGAGTCCGGGAGAGACTCGCTTTCGCTATCAGACGTACAAGAAGATGAGGGATTGGAGGAGTAGAACTGTGGAAGTGGAGAGGTAGAGCGCGAAGGCATGGGGGTCGAATTCGCAGTTGATGAGACGGACGAACGGCCTGACTGGAGGTGATAGTGAGGATAGAGGAAGTCTGAACGTGGTACATTTGTTGGTGCTGTCGCCACAAGTCGTGTTCTGCCATGGAGCCTGTCCGAGTCCGTACTCGACGTGCTGTCATAGTCGTCCAGCAGGGATGATTGTGTCCTCCGCGAATTCGCGCCTTCTAGTCGCAGCATCCTGGCTGCATTTGACGCCATGTGTGAGTGTTGTGGCCTTTGTCGCAAGGGCAAGCGCTTTTGCCGCCGTCCAGAGCGTCGTTGACGATGATTAGAAACTATGTCGCCAACAGAGTCGCCCTGGATCCAATGATCAATATATCTTGACAGTCTCACGTGGTCCTCGGAAAATGTCGCAACTTCCATTGGTAACAAATTCACTTTTTAGTACAGTCCCTGTCCATACACTTCCTTCCAGCTAGGCCGGACCCTCATTGCATCCCAGAATGCGGCTAATTTGCTGCGCTTTTCCGTTTTGCCTTGTGCATCCTCAACATCGAAATCCTTTGCAAGTGCCAGTCCTGCCCCGACGTGTACCTCTAACTTCCCAATTGCCGTGTCCCCATTATCCTCGTAAAGGCCGCCGGACAAATTGACAAGCCTAGCGAGCCAGCTCGCGAGGTGAAGGTCCGCGAGAGAAAGTTGATCACCTGTAATTTTTTTTCAATGTTATCCACATATTGATGACCCTCAGAACCCCCTCACCGAGTGAAAACGGACCAATCATTTCGCCGTTTACTTTGTCCAGAACGCCTTTTAGACCGACTTGCCAGGACTTATGTGCTCCCGCATAAAACTTTTGCCTATCGCTAAGCGCATCCCCAGCCAGCTCTGAATCTCTCTTGTTGCTCTTCTCAAATACCGTGAGTAACAACTCCACTGCGGCCTTCTTCTCTTGCCAAAAGGTCTTCGTCTTCAGAGAGACCTGCAGCTTTCCTTGCTCTGTATCATAGATGTAGTTAGCCAGAGCTTTCTGTTTACGAGACAGCCCTGAAAGTTTGTCCGCCGCCAAAGTTCTGAGGGCTGCTTCATTACGTGCATTGACGTACGTCAAGTGATTGGGGTTGCCCTCCTCGGAGTGAATTGAGTCGATGATACATTTGCTTTTTGTACTGAAAGCGATCGTGGCCGGACAAAGTGAAGGTGCTGGTGCGGAGGAAGTAGTGTGGGTGCGCGACATAGGAGATCGGGATCTATCGAGAAAGTCGATAATCGCCTGGAAGTTGATTCTGAGAGAAAAATGTAAGGAGTAGGGCAAGCTTCTGACCTCTGTCTCTGTAAGGGCCTTGTAACGGCTTTCTACACCGTCTGCTAGGGTTTTCTCTAGAGGAACAACCAGTGTAGGCACAGTCGCTAAGTGGATATCTCAAAATTTAAATGTATTTCACGTTACAGCCGCACGAACCCTTTGGATTCAAACGAAGAAATGCTGGGTCGAAATTCCCGCCACTAGCTACCAATGATGAGACAGCGAAAGGACACGCGCTGGATGGACATCACCTAGATCGACTTGTTTCTTGTCAATCTCATCGGAAGCATAACCTTTTTCTTCTCTGGATTCTTTGAGCTAGCGATTCATTTGGTCGACGTATAAGGGGCTTACAACGCCAAGAGAACTGGTAGGGGAAGTCAGGACATGAAGTACCAGGTGATGGACGAAAATACCCGCTGCAGACCAGATAGATTTGGAATAAACGTACAGAACCGCCTTGGGAACCGCGCTCGCCATTGTGGACGCCTGATCTTAGGTGATCAAAGAGATAATGATTGTGTTCCATCGCATGATGTCACTGAGATGGCTGACAAATCAGTCCTCACGAGCGGATTATAATGGGAAAAAAGAAACTTGCTAGTTGGCGTATATTCTCATGCTATTTCTATAAATTATTGAGCATACTACAGAATTTTCCAATATGCGAGGAACAACTTGGCAAAGGCGTTCAAATTATGGGAAGCGAGGCTAACTTACAGGGAACTCTCGCCAGCACGTGACAGTTTATCGAAATTGCTGGAATGATTTGGGAATGATGGGTAGGTGTTGTCTTATTCTTTCTTGATCTTTCTTTAACTTATACCACCATCATGGCCACAATCAGGTATATTCTAATTCGTTTTCTCTACAGATCTTATAACTATTTCGTACAGACACGAATTCTATGAAACCGATGAGGCTCTCACCCTCTCTATTTTCGATCGTGGCGCAGATCCCACTCAAGTCAGTGTGAAATTTGAAGATAGGAAGGTGTGTTACTCGTTACGATCTTTCATTGATATTGTTCTCATTAGCTTAACTAGCTTTCTTACACGCACGGCGAGAAGAGCCTCGTTCTTGAACCTTTAAAAGGCCAGATCAATACTTCTAACAGTACCTATACTGTTGGGAAAGTCAAGGTCGAGGTTCGCCTGGTCAAAGTTGCTCATGGAAGGTGGGGAGGCCTCATAGGAGATAGTCCCGATCGTATGTCCTGTTTCTACTCACTTTACCTATCATCGCGCCTCAATGCCTATTCTCGTTTCTCAGCTCTGGCCAACTCTGCTGCTTCATCTGATACCACTACCCGACGAGTGCAGCCTAGGAAGAATTGGGATGGAATCACAACGCAAATCTTGAGCAGTGAGAAGGAGACGAACACAGAAGAGGATCCAAATGTTGGTGGCGACAGCACTCTCAACAGCTTTTTCCAAAAGATCTATGGGGATGCGGATGATGATACCAAGCGCGCAATGATGAAGAGCTACTCAGAGAGCGGCGGAACCACACTAAGCACGAATTGGGATGAAGTGAAAAAGGACCGAGTCGAGGTTAAGCCACCTCAGGGCTCTGAATGGAAGAAATGGAATTGATTCCAACTTCTGAACTCATGTCAATGTTTTTAGCGATTGTCAAATCGTTTAGCACTGCAGATGTTGCAAGCAAATTTCATGTTTATTATTTTATGTATATTTAGATGTTGCGTCTTACCATCATTGTCGCTGCGACCAAGTCCAATGGTATCGGTCAAAATGCGGGACTTCCATGGCGTCTCCCGCGGGAGATGAAATACTTCGCTCAAGTGACAACAGCTGCTCCTGAAGGATCGACGAACGCGGTGCTCATGGGCAGAAACACGTGGGAGAGCATCCCACAAAAATATCGTCCTTTGTCTCGTCGCGTGAATTTGATCACCAGTCGAAACACAGAATATGTACTGTGCGTGCTCCATTCTTTCGCTTCAAAACGATGCTCATTTAGGGCACGTTGTAGCCAATCGTCTAACGATGCTCTATCATACCTCCACAACGATCTTGCCTCAGCATTGGGACAGTTGAACTCATCTACTCAATCATATCACAGAGCATTCATCATTGGCGGCGCCTCTTTATACTCAGAGACTCTTGCTTTGACACCACGCTCCTCGGCAGTTGTGGACCGGATCCTGCTTACGCGCATTATAACTGACTTCAACGACTGCGATGTATTTATGCCAGACTTCCTCAGGGAGGGTGAAGAAAGTGGGCTGCCTTGGACTCTGTCATCTCATGGCGAATTAGAAGAATGGGTGGGATTTAAAGTACCGGAAGGTGTGCAGGAGGAAAAGGGAGTACAGTACGAGTTCCAGATGTGGACGCGGTCTTTATAGAATGCCTTGCATGTCGATACACATCTGTATTCTATCCCATAATCTTTTTCTGGTGTACAACGAGTTGAAAGGTTATCCTTGCCGCTGGGAAGTGCGTTAGGAACGGGATAGGGGTAAATTGCTCGCTTTGACGTACCTGTTTGTGTTTAGGGTTTTTGGAGCAGACAACATAGATCCTTCCCTTGCGTTTAACGACGCTGCATCCGTCACACATGACTTTGACGGACGACCGCACTTTCATGCCCCTCGAGAGACCTGGTGTCCGAGCAAGTGTCGGGAGGACATGGTGAGAGTGGTGTACAGGCTGCGGAACACTTGCGGCACGCAATCGCGTCAACAGGGGCCGGCCGGAGGCGAGGAGTGCACGAAGCATCGTAGAGTGAGGCAAGGGGAAATGGGACAACATTTTGCGGTGGAATATCACGTGATTGATTAATCTCCTTGCAAAGCTCCCTATCTCCAAGTTGCCGGGCCCTCAACTAACTGCTGGACAGCCGAAGGACTCAGGATTTCTGCCTATGCATTCCGGAAAAAAGAGCGCCGCCCGTCTGGGTGGAAGTCTTACCGTGGTACTGTTCGTTGCAATTCTTCTTGCCTTCGTGGCCGAGAGCCAGTTTACTCAGGTAAGGAGCTCCTTTGACCTTTTCCAACACGTTCGTATCCGTCGCTGACGTTGAGTACCTTCTAGTACGTTCAAACTACGTTGGGATATAGACAACCCTTCTTCCTTTTGTAACGCATTCTCTCTTCACAACATGATCGTTCTTGTCCTAACTGTACCTCAAGTTATGTCGTGCACTCGTCCTTCTCACTCATCTTTCCTCTGCATGCACTATACCTCATATTATTTCGCGGCTACTCCGTTGCCTCGATCCGTGATATCCTTTCGCTGCAGATCACGGATCATTTAGCTGAAGGCTCAAACAAGTTCCCTCTCCTGCCCTTCCTCCGTTTGGCCTTGATATTCACAATTGGGCTCACCTTTCCCGCTCTCCTCTGGTTCGCCGCTATAACCCTTACTTCGTAAGTGTCTCCTTTTTTCGACGTCTACATCATTCCGATGACCCTCGTACAGTGTAAGCGACGTCACAGGTAAGGCCCTTCGAGTAGCCTTAGAACCTGATTCTAATCCGCGCTTCCGCAAGCTATTTGGAACACGAATGCCTTCTTTGCATACGTGATTGCGGTGAAGCTCTTTGGACTCAATTGGGAACCTAGACGCCTTTTAGCCGTGCTCCTTGCCACCTTTGGTGTGATTGCAGTTGTATACGGCGGCAGCACTGCAGATAGAAGCCAATCTGGCACACAAGAGCCACGCGCTGCCTATTCAACGACCAACTTTGTCAAACCCTCAGCACCCCTTGTAGGCGACCTGCTGACACTTGTGGCGTCTATCGGCTATGGACTCTATCAAGTACTATACAAGAAATACGCCGCGCTATCGACCGATCCAGAAGCCATATCAGAGCCAGATTTGTACGAACAGCTTCCAAACGAGGATCCGCCTGGGTCATATTCTGATACAGCCCCTCTAAACGCCGCCACCGGACCAAATGACGTGCCTAAACCGCCACCATTCGGTCTTCATGCCAATTTCCTGACCTGCACCATAGGGCTACTTACATTTCTCATTTTGTGGATCCCCATCCCCCTTTTGCACTATTTGGACCTCGAGCCTTTCAGATTCCCGTCGGATTTGAAAACTGTATTGACAATTGCCGGGATCTCATTGAGCGGTATGGTTTTCAACGCCGGATTTATGGCAAGTTCATTTGCTTTGTGATTGATGATCCCTCAAGCTTATTCTATTTCTCAGGTGCTTCTTGGCATATGGGGACCTATAATCACATCTGTTGGTAACCTGCTTACAATTGTCCTGGTTTTCGTCTCAGATGTCCGTCGTTATTCTACTATGTGTACTCGTGCTGATGGTCCTCTTGACAGATGATATTCGGAGGGGGGATTGAGAGCGTGACTCTTTGGAGTGTTGTCGGTTGCAGCGTTATTGTGGCTGCATTCAGTGTCTTGGCGTATGACATGTTCAATCGGGAGTCATAAGGTTATTTGCTTCGACGCCAGGTACGATTTTATAAAGATCCAACCGTGTCGTGAATGGGAATGTATTTGTTTTTTCAAGTGGACAAAGCATTAAGTGGTGATGCGATTTTGCCGCAGACGATGTAAAAATAAAGACAGTGGGGATGGAGAAGAGAGCCGAGGAGCCAATAGATAGCAACACAGGAGATGAATGGAGACCCAATATAATATGACGTACGTCGTAAAAAGGGCGCATGAGCAGAATATGATTACAAGTCCAGAAGTCATATAAAGAGCGCCATGGTGGCATGGCATGGAAAAAAGTAAGATGATTAAAAAGAAAAGCGGAGAAGCCCGTTCTTCAGCTCGTAGTGCGTATACTAGACAGCCCGAAAGGTCGCGTGAAGGATAGGATGCCCATGGGTAACCTAACTGCTTTCGAAGCAGTGGCACGGACATGGCAAGAGACCGCCCATGTTCCTGTCACGGAACACATATTTCGTTGTCGTTAAGTACTAGGTTGCTGTTTGCATCAGGCTGTGCCGCTGGGTGATCAGGAAGCCGTTGCAATATGACCAAAACAAATCACACCTTTTCCGTTTCGCTTTAGTCATCTCTTTACGCAGCGCAGCACCGTCTAAAGGTTTGAGGAGTTCGAAAGCACAGAGCAGGTCTTCAGAAACACTAGAAACGACCATTACACCAAAGTACGAGATATGAGAGAAGGACGGTACCTCATGCAAGCACCGTAATTGTCAAATTCTAGAAAAACTGAGTACTAGTTTGGATAGAGCAAGAAGCCTTAGGCACGCACCACCACAGTAATTGGGTGCACTGAACACCGTTACCAGGGTTCGGTCATTCCAAAACTCGTAGCCATCTTCCACCACCATGTGTGCCCTACATATTAGATCCATGTCGTATTGCACGAGGAAATCGTTTATTATCGCTTTGCCGAAGCAATAGCTTACTCCGCGTTCATTATCTTCCCAGTCCAAAGCGGTGTCGGAGGGATCGGACCATAAAAGGTCGTTGAGGAGACCAAAGTCAGGGACGTCAGTGGGGCGTGCGATTCGTTTGATGTCATCCATAGAATGAAGGGACGGTGAAAGACCGCCGTGAACACAGAAGATCTTGGAGGCTACAATAGCAGCGATGGGGAGACAGTTGAAGACGTCGATGAATGTTTTCCATGTTTTGATGTTACAACGGCGTTTGCATTCGTCATAGAAACCATATACTAGGAAGAGAGTGAGGGAGAATGGGAGAGAATGAAGAGCAAAGCGCCGTACCTCTGGTTACGTTGGCGCATTCGTGGTTGCCTCTGAGAAGAAAAAAGTTTTCTGGATACTTGATCTTGTAGCACAAGAGAAGGAGGATGGTTTCTAGGCTCTGCTTGCCTCTGTCGACGTAGTCGCCGAGGAAAAGGTAGTTGGCGGCGGGAGGGAAGCCGCACATCTCGAAGAGACGGATGAGGTCGGAGTACTGGCCGTGGACGTCGCCGACGATCTTTACTGGAGGAGAGAGCTCGACGAGGGTGGGCTGGCTGAGGAAGACGTCGCGGGCGGCGAGACAAATGGCGGTGATTTCGTTGTTCTTGAGACAAAGAGACTTGCTGACTTTGCCGGTGTAGCCGACGTCGAGGAGACGCTGGATGATGTCGTTCACGTCGAACTGCCTGATCTTGTCCTTTGGAGTGCCATTGGGGAGGGACTCTGAGTGTGGGGCGTCGGAGGTGAGGATGGTGTGGGCTGGGATGTCGAGGGGTGCTGGTTCGGGGGAAGGAGGGTCGAGGGGGTCGAGGGGCGGGGGCTGAGGGAGAGGATAGGGTGAGCCGTGGACGGAGGGGGGCGGAGAGGGACGGCGAGTAAGAGTGTTGTCGTGGGGAACGTCGTCGTCGTCGTCGGGGGACGGGTCGTCGTCGTGCTTGGTGTTCTTCTTCTTCTTGGAGGGTTGCTGGCCCATTGGATGCGTCGACTGGGGCCGCGTCCGCGTCAACCTCGACGTCAACACTGACAACAGAGTAGGAGCCAGCGTGGATCGTAGGATCAAGCAAGATCTTGTTGCTCCTTGTTTATCAACATACATCACACTACGCTACTACTCAGAACTTTCCAAATCCCTTTCCAGCCGCCTTGCTCTTCGACACCCGCAGAACATTGAACCGCACAGTCTTCGACAGCGGTCGGCATTGTCCTGTACTCCAGTCAATACAGATACCACCACTCTCTCACAACACGCACCGACTGTCACAGTGTCCCCCACCTCCACACGGAATGCAGGCGACAAGTGCGCCGCGAGGTTCTTGTGCCTCTTTTCATATCGGTCTGTGCTTTCCGTCAGTCCCGTTCTCCACTGCTCGTCCCACCACATACTGTATTTCGGAACGTAGTGCAGGTAGTCACGTCGGATGATGATCGTGCGGTTCATTTTCGTCGAAACCACCTTGCCAGTCAGGATGCGGCCGCGAATCGAGATCTCCCCAGTGAACGGGCACTTTTTGTCTGTTTCATGTCAGAGCAATATTCCCTCCCTAGCACACTCCACACACCAATGTAGGTCCCGTTGATGGCCTCAGAGGGCGTCTTGAACCCAAGCCCAACATCCTTGTACCACCGCTTCTCCTTGGTCGTAACCTTCTTACCACCTAAGTCTCTATCAGCATAGCCTCCAGCAAACGTCCAAATGTAACCCACCACGCGACTTGGTGTTCAGGAAGATGGCTTGCTTCTGGAAAGCCTTTTCAATCTACAATCAAATGTTTAGCATGGGGTCGTCCACTGAAGCGTCGTCTACCCACTTGTTCCGTCATGGTAGTGATCTTGAGGACGTTGACGGCGCCGAGGTCTTTGAGCCTACAGAAAGTTTCAGGTATTGACACTTGTTTGCACCCTGGGAAAGCCACACATCACGAACTGTACAGTGATGTTCGGCATCTCCCGACGCTTAAGGATGACGTACGGATGG
>JAGGAX010016719.1:0-44757 GCA_017657335.1 Termitomyces titanicus | reverse complement strand
AAGAGAAAGTAATGCAAAGTGCAGACTCTATACATACAGAAACAGGAGATGCAAATGCCTTCCCACCATATCCAATTAAATACCTTGACTCTTTGACAGGAAGTGGTTTACCTTTATCAAAATTGTCTCTGAAGGCTGGTGCTCCAATAATGCTTCTTCAAAATCTGGATGCATCAAAAGGTCTTTGCAATGGCACAAGATTGACTGTAACACATATTAACTGCCATGCTCTAAGATGTACCATCATTAGTGGTGATGCCAAGTTTGCAGGATCTTCTGTTTTTCTTCCATGTGTTAACTTGGATGTATCTGAAGAAGATCTTCCAATTCCACTGCATAGAAGACAGTTTCCTATTTGACTTGCATTTGCTATGACTATAAACAAATCACAAGGCCAATCAGTAAAACATGTTGGATTGGATCTTTGATCACCTGTGTTTTCACATGGGCAACTTTATGTTGCACTTTCTCAATGCACATCTGGAAATTGTATCAAGGTGATTTTGTCACCAGACAATACATCTCAAAGAACTGCAAATATTGTATATCAAGAGATTTTGAGCAGTTTACAAATGTAAGTATTACTTGCTATTAGTATTATAAGATAACATTGCTAACACCTTAAACTTTAGCACTTAATATGAATAGATAGATATAATGGTTGCATAATAGCATTGTGTTGAGATAAATCAAATATAAACAATGAAAGACTATGTGTGAAGAGCATGATAATTTGTTGATTCAAAGCCACGACCAAACGAAGTGAGGTTGTGGCTGAATTCAAAAGGCATAGCCAAAGGCTATGCCCACGTGCGAAGCGCGTGCGGGGGTTTGAGGGCGCCCCAACGGAATGCAGAATCCATGCCGAAGGCATGGTTCGCAGCTCGTGGTTTATAAGGGTCTAGTTGCTTACATAAGAAGCCTACTGCCGGTTTAGTACACACATGCGGATCAAATCAGGGGTCAGCTGAGTCAACGACAGCTACCTTCAAAACGATAATGCAGCCTCCTATTCTTGGAAATCGTGCGCGTCTAGAATTCCATCCAACTGCTAGAAATTGCGCAATTGCTACCTCACATCTCGTCCAAGGCTCTACCGTCGTTGTTGTCCCATCCCTTGTACATGTATTGATATCATCGGAAAAGAGTAATAGGTGCGATTTCTGTTTCCGAGTATCAGATGGACAGAGAAAGTTGCGAAAATGTACAGGATGTGCTTCTTATTGGTATTGTAGCGTCGAATGTGAGTTTACTGGGGAACAATCATCCGAACAACCTTCATCTTCTCAATGTATTTAGGCCAGTCTCTGCAATGGAAAAATCATCACAAGAAGATCTGCAAGATCTATCTCTCATTCACTTCTTCGAATTCATTCCAGGCTCTTCAGAGTCACGAGAAACTCGATGCACTGTTACTTGCTCATCTCTTAGCTCAAGAATCTGTTCCTGATACATCGTCACCACAAAATACTTCGTTGCCAATGTCCATCTTCCTCTCACTGCTTCCTGGGCCTCAAACGTCAGACAAGTTCGAGATTCCTGTGCCAAATTTGAAGCCAGCCACCTCACCAGGGATCAAGAACCTTCTTTACTCGAGATTTAGCAGCAATAATTTCGCAATTCATTCCCATCTCACTACTGTCGGCCATGGCATATTTCCTCTTGCCAGTCGTCTTTTTAACCATTCTTGTTATCCAAACGCAGCTCCCAAATACCTGTTCACTCCGACGGGGGTAGTTATGGAGGTCGTGGCTCTCCGGGAGATCCACCATGGTGAAGAGGTCCGTCGTATCTGGATACGAGCCTTTGCTCTTGTTCGTGCTGAGCAAACCTGTCCAGATATGCATACCTTATCTTGACCCTGCAATGCTTCAAACTCGTCATCAAGTCCTCGAGTTAACATACGGCTTCAAGTGCACATGCCCGTCTTGCGTCAATATCGAGGGTTTCGGTGATATCCCATCTCCTCCTAATGATCCGAACGAGCTTTCGACCGTTTCAAAACGCCTTCGTACCTTTGTTGGGTTAGAAAGGCAGTTTTCGGATCTGCCAAAGAAACCAGGGGAGATTATACCTCAATCGTTATATTGCGTCTTCCATGAGACATATCTATCGAACCTTTCAGAAGAGTTCAGCAAAGCCTCACACGAATTCAAATACGAGTTAGCTGTCGAAGCCGGTGTCACCTTGCTCGGAGCCTATATACTAATATACCCCCCAAACTACCCTCAGATAGGTGAGCTTTACAGACCGGATGCGCTCCAACCTCAGCTGACAGTAGGTTACGTTGAGGTCTACATCTTCTGGAACTGGCAAAGACGGCATGGAATATGTTTGTCAGTGTCGAGACAAAGAATCCGAATATGGCACTAGCATCGAAAGAGAGCGCTCAACGATTCCTGAACATGAGCCGTGAAGTTTTGGTGACGCTTGGACAGGAAGGAGACGCCGGAGGACCGCTGTTTGAGGTAGCCACCCTTCAATCTCTGTTAGTATCCTAGGTCCCTGTTTTATTCAAGTTAACTTGAACGCCAAGGAGTTGTTCTTCTCGGCTTCAAATTATGAACTAGATCACTCAAGGCAAACTTTTGGTGGAGCTAGTTGGTTTCACCACATCGACACGGTCTCAGTTCGGTAGGTACTATTCTTTTTGTGTACTTATAAGTATCAAGGTTCTGCCTTCGCGTCCTGTTCGGACTTGGCACTTCTAATCGATTTACTCATCCACGTCTTCGAACCACAAGTTTCGTAACATCCTGTGGAGCGGTGGGCTGTATATATACTAGCCCGTAGAAGTTTCAATCAAGCTTGTTCTTCGAGCTGTTCTGTCCTTACTCCCATCCTATCCTGCAAAATGCCTATGTTTTTTCAACCTCGACGTCCATCCCCTCGGCTTCGCTCCTTCCATCTTTCTCCTTCCAAACCCTACTTTCGCTCGGCGCCAGAAGTCGATTCAGAGTCTGTTACCACTACAAGAAGAGGTGTTTCCATCGATCAGATGCAGTCCTTCCGCGGCACTACCGTCGTCAAGCTCGCCATTGCTGTCTCGCTTGTATTTATATTCACAATATGCTTTTCCTTCATCGGCGCCAATGTTGACGAGGAATATTTCCAAAAAGCATTGACTCAGACTGCAAACACCGAGCCCGGAGTATACATCCAAATTAAGTGATACTCACTAGTGATAGAGACTAATCATTTTCCTTTAGATCGTGTTCTTAGGTGAGAATGTTGATGTAGACGTGGATGAGCCCTCTATCACCATCCGATGGTCAATCCTCGCTTGTGGAGAGGGACTGTTTCTACCAGGCTCTGCAGGTGCTCATGGAAGTGCGATGTGTGGACTGCCGACGCAACCTTTGCGTATCTTCGTGGACAAGTCAGTCATCTCTGTTTTTCGACACTCGAATCCGTTCGTCTTATTGTCTCCATTAGTGATTCGGAGCCCGCTGTGATGTATGACCCGACACAAATTCCCTTTAATCGAGATACAGGCTCTAGGCGAAGGTTTGACCTCACGTCTTTCATATACCTAAAAACCATTGATGATCTAAATTACCACAGCATCCAGAATCTTGTACAATTTGACAGCGATCATGTTCTTGATGTCCACCAAGCCCACTTATATCCCTTCGACTCGTATATTCTGTCCAGCACCATCCGTGCTACCTCCGAAAACAACAAAACTGTTCCCATCCGCAGACTTCTGACGCTCGAGACAACTTCAAGCTTTAACATCGACACTGTGGACACTGAAACTTACTCAACTTCCGCGTCAGATACCGGAACAATATCCTATAGTCGTGACATTGATATGCACGTAGCGCGGCCAGCCTCGGCGCGGCTAATTGCGATGACGCTTTTCGCGCTCAATTGGATCATGGCACATGTGGGGGGAGGGCTCGCCTATATGTGCGGCAAGCTCACTACCGACACACGCCCTACCGTCCACTTTCTCTGCGCCTGCGCCATCTTTATTGTAATCCCTCAATTGAGAAACAGTATGCCAGATGCTCCAGGCTTTGATGGTTAGTTCCAGCTACATATCTATCTGTTCAAATTCTTGATTGCTAACAGGTACTTATTCTCACCAGGTGTTCTAATCGGTGCATTTCCTTCATTGTCCTGGCATTCTTCTGTTCTACTCATCTTGATATGGTTAGACACAATTGGTTATTTCCCACAAATGATCATTGCAGCCGGGTCAGCGATCTTGATACTCCTAATGTTCGTCAGCCAAGCAATTGACCAATCGAGAGAATCATCCTCTCTTCCCCCGAAAAGTTACCCTTTACCGCCACCTGCTGCACTCAACCGAGTTCGGCGTCCAGCCACGCCCACGCAGAATTCCACTACGGCACAGGTAGCCCAGTACGAAAAGGATCGCATCGTACGCCACATGAATGGGGAATACGTTTTCCCGCCAATACGAGTTGGTGTGGGAGTCCATGTTCCAGACTTCGATCCATTTGGCGACGCCTCACATCGCCGGAGCAGACCAACCATGTCCCCCGTCAGCATGGATAGCCGTCTGTCTGGGTCGGCTGCCGTCAAGACATCATGACTAAATGGGCAAGCGTTGAGCTTATGGTAGTAGCACGTATTCGGATGTCATGAAATTGCCTCGACCCTCGAAGAAATGCCGTTGATAAATGAATTCCATCTGATAAATTGGACAGATATCATACAAGGATTATATCCAGATAGCTCCTTAGACTGATTATGATTAGGCTTCTCCAAACAGTCGTTTTCTATAACAATCACACGCATTAACAGCAATTTGAATCGTTCCTCGGAAACAAGCACTCACAACCTCACAGGCGGCTCACTGAAAAATGTCTTGCCACCAACCATCTCGCGTGTCCAAACATCACGCATGAACCACCCCACGTGTCCGACGGCACAACCTAAGAGGTCCCCAGCCGCTGCCTTCCACGTGCCATTGAGGACCCAAGAAAAAGCGACGAGGGCGACGGGGAGGTACGGTGCGGTGATTGTGAAGAGGCCGAAGAGGGATATGGGTGTGGATGGGTGGCGCCTCGACCACAGGTAGATCGGAACGAAGGCGAGCGAAGAGGACAGGAAGGGAAGGTTGAAGAGGGGCGCGAGCATCTGAAATTATTGTGTTAGCGTGGAACGTAGATATATGGAGGCAGGACGCACGAGGAGCATTGTGGAGGAGAGGAAGAGGAGCCAGAAGTAGTCTGCTTTGCGGTTTGCGAAAGACGATTCTTCAAGCATCCGGCTGTATCGCATGCTAGAGTGGGTTTCGTTGAGCAGAGAGATGTACGCCGTGCGCATGTGTGTGCTCACAAGAAGAAGAGATGGAAGACAAAGTCCAGTGATATCGGTCCAAAGTAAAAGAACGTCGTCGCCGCGCGCCATATCTGTTTACATTAGATTCGAGTACTTTGAACTGTATGAGCAAACCTTACTTGAGCATTGGTAAATGCGCTTTTTGGGCTGTAGTAGAGTTGCAGCGTGGTTACTAGCTGGCATTGCTGGAGGGCGTTCAAAGTCAACAAAGAATCAAAGATTTGCTATGAATGGTGCGTACGACGGCGAGACTAGTAAGGACAGACAACGCGAGCCAGCTCCGCGTGATAGGCGGGATTTGGAAAACCCAAGCTTCAATACCAACTGGCATTGGGATGAGAGTAGGTTGACGAGATCTGAGTTCAAATTAGGCGCTGGCAAGTGGGACACGTGGCCGATCACAAAAACTGAGATCTACTAGAGAGAAAATATATCTTGTATGTACTCGATGTAAATATACACAGGGCGTTGATATAATGTAAGTATATCCTAAGAGCAATGGGATCCATAAATTGTGTACCAGGAACTAGATAGAGATTAACGGGGCAAAAAAAAACATATAAACACAAGACTGAGCATAGATGTAGCCTTCCAAGGACCAAGGAACTATAGAACATCCTATCCAAATCAAGCAAGAGCAAAAACATCCATGCATACCAGAAATCAAACAGCAATCGGCTTAAAGCTCGACGGGGCAGGTCTCGACACCCTATTCTGCTTCTTCTTAGCAGCAGCAGCCTCTGCCTCCTGTTTCGCCGCGCGCAATAGGGCACTCCGATTTGTGCGTGGCTGGATGGAGGGGTTAGGATTGAGCGACGCGACGCTGCTTGGGCGCGAGGGCCGTGTAGATTTTTCATCGTCTCCGTTTGCGACAGAGACATTGGCAGGAGCGGGCGACGTTCCCATGACGGACGATGGCCGTCTGACTGCGTATCGCGAGGGAGCACTAGACTGGGACGCTCGCGATGCGGAACGCGGTGGTGGAGCTGGGGGTGTAGATGTGGAAGTGGATTTCGAAGAAGACCCGTTCGAGCTCGTGGACGCCGTACGCGCCATACCAGGAAGCTTGGGTGTCGTCGCGCCACGAACTAGTACATCATCAATAAATACACGAACACGAATGAAAAAAAAACATACACATGAACGAGGACGGGGGCGTCTGTTCCCCACGCTGCCTCAACTCCGCGCTCTTATTCAACCTCGGGGACACACTCGGCGGCTTGACAGACGCGACCGCAATCGACTCCCTCCTCTTATGCCCAGGGACACCCTCGAACGTATTCCTCGCAACCCCATCAGACGCCCTCCTCCTTGGTGGCGTGCTCGGCTCTAGGCCGAGCCTCAACGCCGCGGCGCGCGACATTCTCGGGGCAATACTCGGCGCCGCCGTCGACGCCACCGAGATGGTCTCAGCGCGCTTATGGCCAGGCACATTCTCGAACGTCTTCTTGATTTGTTCCTTGGATAGGGGGGAGCGGGGACCGACGTGTGTCTTCTGGACGACCTTGCCGGCGCGCAGGGCTGCGGCACGGGTGGTGCGGGGTACGATGTCTGGTGAGGCGTGGGAGGATGGAACGGGTCGGGCGCGGAAGGCGGCGGTGGACGCGGCATCTGTGCTTCTCGAGGTCGGGTTCAGCGAGCGAATGGACTCTGTGTCCTCTGCGGGGAGGTCGGTGGTGGGAAAGGGCGGGGACGAGGCAAAGAGGGACGCGATTTGGATTTCGGCGGTCTGTGTGTCTGGGGAGCCCATGAGCGCGTTTTGGGAGACGTCCTTGCCGAACAGGGCACGCAGCGAGTTGGGCGCGTCCGCACGGGCACTTTCTGGGTCTGCGTTCCCCATAAGTGTCGTCCACACTTCCACCGCACGACGCCGTTCAAGCACGTAAACCCATACTGGGCCCCTAATAATTTCCCTCTTAGTTTTAGCTCAAACTTCAAACCCAACGCCACGGCTCACTCTGCGAACGACCCAGCATCTTCTCCAAAAAGCTCGTACAGTGTCTCTGGGTCCGTTTCCATGTCGAATTCCATCCGCCTTTCTTTGACAATCTATGGTATAAAACGGGTATAGCGCCCTTTTCTAGTGATGAAAATGCAAAGATCGTACCTCAAAGCTGGCTTCCTGGATTCTGTGTTCTATCTCGAAGCGGTGCGGGAGAGCATGGGTCTTGATGATAGCCACTGTTCTCGTAATAGGGTACATTGATGGTGAGCGCTGAAGCTGAGCCAAGGTGTTCTCCTCTACCTGGAGAGCGTGGGACTGAGGGGGCGAAGGTGACTTAGACATTGTGTACCGTCAAGAGAGACCACCGGAGGGCGAGGTATATAGCCCAGGAAAGACACAAGGGGAAGAATATTCTTGATTCTGATTTCCGAAACACCATGACTACCCGACGATGCGACTAGCCGCCGGCGTCATAAGATCCCACGCAAGTATGGAAAAAAAGAAACTCCACCTTTAGCTTTTGAGTGACTTCCGGGGGAAGTTTAATAAAATTATAGTATGCTGTAGGGTACACTGAATGGGGTAGATATCGATACATGCTGAAAGTAATGTGTTCCTCCTCCGTCCTCTGTATACTGGCTCTAGGCCTGCCAAAAAGCCAAAAACTCACCGCGAACCAGTCCACCATTTACTGATCTTGGCCATACTGTACTTGATACTCTTGCACAGCCCAGCACTCGCAATACCCTTGACAGACTGCACTGCAGCAGGATATCGCACAATATTCCCCATCTCTAGAAACCTGTAATCAGAAAAAAATGCACGTCTCGGACAAGTAAGAAAAAAAAACTACTCACCCTCCGTCAACACCCGCGGCAACCTCTCATCACCCGCCAACTGCAACCAAAACGCGCTCTCATCAGTCTCAGCTGACAACTCGGACGTTCTCGAATAATGCTCTCTAACTCCCTTGAGCAGATTCGACGGAAGCTTTCTCAAATGAGCCGCCCTTGCCGCCGGACTCGTGTCCTGCCGGATCGTCGTCTCTGACACAGGCCACCGCACACCCGGCAGCCCCACAGCAAGTCTGTGATACAGCTCTTTAAACTGCGGGCTCTGCTTCCGCACAATGTTCACCACCTTGCCCCTATTCTCTGCCGGGAGCCACATCCTCGGGTCACCGTTGTAGGAGATACCGGCGATACGCTCAAAGAGCTTGTCCTCGGAGAACTCGTCTGGGAGCGTAAGAAGTGCAGCACGTACTGCAGAGGTGAGATTAACCTGCTGCGTGAGCCGTACGCGCGCGTCATCTTTGATTATCCGAAGCGGTTTGTGCATACGCCCCGCGAGATATAGCGACTTCCAATTCAGCAGGTCCGAACATAAATTATCAACAGTCGTGACACCATACTTGATCCTCTGTCGTATATAAAAAAAAAGATCCGAGGGGGGTGAATTGATTAGTCAGTCAGTCGTGAGGGAGGCAACGCACCACACCGCCAATAGACACGTAAGGATTGAACCAGACGCCTGGTCCGACCTCCTCCAACCGCGAGACATACGAGGACCCCAAGGCCCGTGCGTGCAGAGGATAATGATGCGGGTGCTGATGCATATTGATAGAATGAAAATGCGCAGGATGTGTGACCGCAAACATAAAATCAAGCATCGGCCTGTCTTCTTCCTTCAACGAGTCATACCCGTCCTGCTCGAACACACCAGATCCATACGCGAACGCATAGCGTATGGGAGCGTCGAACTGGGAAACGACGGATTCGAGAAGAGCGCGTGTGCTGTCTGGGACGGGGAGGAGTTGGTTTCTGCCGAACGTTGGTGGGAGAGTGGGTATTGCTGGGTGTTTGTAGGGAACTGCTGGACGTGGACGGGGGTATAGCGATGTGCGGGGCTTGGTTGGGGGTTTGGGGGGCGGGGGCGGGATGTCACCAGGGACAGATTGGACAGATTCTGTGGCAAGAGTGCAAACTCGAAGAAGGACTGGGCGCGATGCAGAGCGCGCGTTGCGAGCGACAGATAGCATGAGTGTAACAAACTAAGAAATAACTAACATCACTATAGAAATTCAATCCTTTCAGTGCACGTGCACTCTCGGAGTAAAAAAAAAAAAAGATAAAATTTAATAAACATGATATCATGATTTTTAGTCCCCCACAACACTCGACGCTCGATTGCTCCCAGCCCGGGACCGCCGTTTCGCTTGCCCAAATCCCAGACTCATCGCCCGCCCGCCCGTCTGCCGGAAGCTCCCTGGCGCCCCTTCCGAGACAGACATTCGTCTCCCCACATCCACCTTTGCCGGTCCAGGCCCACCGAGCGCCCATCCCACCTCCATCCCTTTTTTAATACTCCAAAGCCACGTCAACGCAAACACCGGCGTGCTGATCAACACGTTAAGCACCGGGTATATGTCTGGGTATCGTGCCGGCGGCGTAATGACCATTTCTAGCAGGTGTAGTAAGATCGCGGCAGAGTACACGGCCTGCGTGATGGAAAGAAAAATTTAAAATGAGGTCTCACATATAAATAGTTTCTAAAGACTTACTGCGGAAAGAATGTGTATGAATGATTTTTTGGGGGTTTGAAACGGGTTATGTCCAACTAATCTGTTCCACAAAAGAAGAGTTGCGATGTATTGTATCCCGAGTCCATCCCGTTTGAGCAATGGCCACATGCTGCGTACTTGTTGGATATAGAACGTCATACGTCGGAAAATACACACCTAAATACAGCGACGTTGTTCACAAGGACGCCCCACGAGTAGACTCCTGAATCTGTATGCGCCCCAGAGAGAAGGAGAGTGATAGGTAAAAGTGGTAGTAGTATCGTCTTTTCATGCACCTGGAACGAGAACAGGAAAAACGACATGGACGAATTCAGCAATGCATAAGGTAAGAGCAGCAAGAACGGTGCATGTATCTTTGTGGCGCTACTGGACTGTTGCGCTTCATTCAAGGGCTGGATCCTGAACTTGAACCCGGCCTGGAGCATCACAAAGACACTAGGCAAGAATCCAAGAACGGTCATGGCCGTGGAAAGCCTGATTAGAGATACAGAAGATGCCCAATTCTTCCATTTAACCACGACGTTCGACGCGCACCAAAAGTTGGCAACTTTGTCTTCGAATAAGCCACGTGAAAAGGGGAAAATTCGCGTGATGGGGTCAAGGACGGCGGTGATAGGTGAGAATGGCGGGAGGAAGGGGAGGAAGAGGAGAAGGAATGTGGCGACCGTGACAGAGGCCAGGTGGATAAAGAGCGTGGTGCTACGGAATCTCACTCAACAATGACTTAGCTATCAGCGCTGGAGGCTTACCCTTTCGTAGGTCCAAGGAAGATACATTTTGCGAGAAGATATGTCCCTATAGCAGGCGCGTAGTAAAGTGCCATCTGCTTGAAACCAAGGCTGAGGACAAAACACACAGCACCCAGGAGATCTTGACCCGTAGCAAAGAAATTGATCGCAAGGAGTGTAAAGCCTATACGAGGCTTGTAATTCAGTCTTAATGTCAACGAGTCAAGGACGCACCTAGCATCACAGAATTGTACTGGAAATGGCCAGAATCGATGAGAAGCAATGCTGGTTGGAACAAGAGAGTCAATAGCGCAATGTGCTATCAACGCGGTTGAGCACTTGGTGTATGAAATCGTAAAGTAACACACCTGCGTCCGCTTGGAGCGACTGCCTTGCCATGTCCCAGCAAACATTATGAGTGCCGGTATATAGACAAGCAAATCCAGCGCGATCACCGTCGTCCGCATGAAGACCTTACTGCCTTCCGTCTCTATCCCTCTCGACGTGTCCAATGCAAACCAAGACGGTTCGATCCACGAGCCACTTTGATCGATTCAGCATCCAGAAGTTGAATGGATGATACGACTCACACGAAACCACAAAGCCACGACACATACGCCGTCAGCGGTGGATAATCCAACCCCCAATACTGCAGATCATACGTATACCACTGCCGGAACGGAAGATGTAGCGTCAGCTCCATCCAATGGCGCTGTGCCTCGTAGTCTCCATACATCGGAGGCGTTCCTTTCCCTAGCACAGCGCATTAGCCAATGAATATTACTCAGAACCAAGTACCAAACTCACCAGAATACGACCCGATCCCCAGCGCCGCCTTTACCAACACCGCCGCCCCCACAGCAAGAGGCACGACCCACGCACGCAAATTACTCTTATGCATCCACCGCACGCACCTCCTGCCCATGCTGGTGTCTTCTGCATGCGCCTTCGGTCTCGGTGGCCGCGGGGGAGCATTGACAGCATTCTCATCCTCGTGTTCGAACAACACGCTGAAGCTCGTGGCGTGCTGCCTGGGGCGAGCGGAGGCGATGGTGGACGCGGGGGACGCGCCGCGCGAGGAGACGGGTGAAAGCGGGGGAGTGCGGAGCCAGTGTTGGGATGCGGAGTTGTCGAGGAGGTGTCGTTGGGGAGTTGGGGCGAGGATTTCTAGGCGGTCGAGAGTGGGTCTGTGATTGTGGATAAGGGAGGAGGACGGCGGGGAGAAGGCGTACATACCTCGCGACGGCGGACGTGCTGGCGGATGGCCGGAAGCTTCTCGCGCTTAGGGGCGAGCCTGTGCGGGCGGAGACGGGGCTTGCGCTGGGTGCATGCGCAGAACGCAGCCCGCTTGACGACGTCCGTATTCGCCTTTTGCGTGGTTCTTCCGGCGGAAGGGCGGAGAGTCCATCCATGGTGGTGGTGCACTCCTGAACCAGATGCCATCTCGCTTAGTCTACCCTCATGTGCAAACTATATCCGCTTTAGATCTTATATCTTACTCTAATCTACATCCTCAAATACACCCTCAATAACTTCCTTGCCGTCCTCCGAGAACTTGACGTTTTTCTGTAAACCAGTCAGCCCCATAAGCCAATCCGAAGGACTTTCGTTTACATGGTGCAGAGACGATTTCCCAATATACTTCGTGTGGTCTGGCTCAAAGCTAAGCATTCAGTATCTCAAAGGGGCATCAGGACCGACTTACATCCATACGCTACGAGCTCGCCAGCAGGATTCGTAAAGTCTACTCGTGTATAAGCGAGGGCTTTGCCTGGAAGGGTGATACCATGAGATGCATCTCAACAGGTCAAATAAGGAATCAAGCACTACCCATCCCAGTCAAAACAGCTGTAGCATGCAAGACGTCGCCCACCCGGCCTGCGGGACGGACGAAAGAAGTTCCGAGATCGGTGGACACGCCAGTCATGTACTGGCCTTTCGTAGCCACGGCTAACGAGCCTAGTGTATCCGTGAGAGAAGAAATGAGGCCACCATGCACTACAGTGTGGCATTAATCCCGTAAACACGCGCCGGCAGAAGTGTTATACCTGTCTTTGGAAGCGTCTCAATATCCGGGTTCAAGGCAAAGACAACGATGCACGTACCCCAACCCGGTTCACTGGCACGTATTCTTCGTGTTAGAGGTAATCAACTTGCCATGCATGGAGGGGGTCTTACTATTCGACTGCTCAATCTTGAGAGAAACTTTCAAAGTGCCCGGTGTCGCGTCGTGTATGACAAGCTAAAGAACGAACTCATGATCAATGACTGTTAATAAACGCGCCACCGCCGGGATAATTGGGCGTAAAGTCACATTTGGGAAACACTGTGTGTCATGTCCTGTCATTTGGGGCTGTCAGAATGCGGGGGGTGGTCGCGTAGCGCGTGATACGAACCTTTGGTATCGAGGAACGATTTCCAAACCTGTAGAAATATTAGTTGATGTTGGAAATGTATAGGTGAGATGGCCGTTACCCTGCGGGTGAAGCGCAGACACACGGAGGCAGACATAAGTCGTGGAGTTGAAGAGAGGATGAATTGAAGACCGGGCCGCTGGCCGCTATTTCAAGTATGACGTCCCTTACCGGGTACCTTCCCTGTCGCCTAGCTTTTCAGCCACGTCCACTGGCAATTTTGATTCCTGGATTGAATTACACCCGGCTGTCTCACTGTTCCTGTTCTGTCAAATAACTACATATTGTCATTTCTTCAAGACCATATGATGCTTGACTCGTGGGCTCAATTCGTTGGACTCAAGTAATGGGGCTAAGTGACATTTTATTCCCCGACCGTACCCACAGTGTTCCTTCTGCCACATTATGCGCGTTGAGGAAGGCTTTCAGCAGGTGACTCACTCATCTATGTATACTGGCCCACTGTGTGCTTACCCCGTTTTCAGGTTCCTTTTCTAGAGGGCAATCCGTACACCTCTGATCCTGTACTCCCATATTTGCTCAAACGGACCCTACCAGCAAGGTGCGCGCATATATTTTGTATGATTTGACTGGCCTGACGTCGCTATTTCAGTATTCTCAAAGAGATCGAGCCAGACCTCGAACGTTTCGGCGCAGATGTACTCACAAGTTGCGTCGATCCGCTCCTCGTAACAAGATTGTCTACCTGATCTTTCTTAGCTGTCCGTGTCATTGGCAATGACAACCGAGTTGCGCCTCCCAAGCTGATTCAATACGACCAATGGGGTCGTCGGATAGACGATCTCGAGACGAGCGAAGGTTGGCGGGATCTCAAAGCATTCAGTCAGAAGGAAGGCATTCCTGGTATTTTCTATGAGCGCAAATACAAAGAACACAGTCGGACCTATGGCTTTGCGAAAATGGTAATGATGGTGGGCGATTCGCATGAGGTAATGCTTCAGAACAGAATACATTGAATATAATACTAATCTTTGTGTCAAGGTCTTTTGTCCTCTGAGCATGACTGATGGCTCGGCTCGCGTCATAGAGTTGCTAGGGTCTGAAGAAATGAAAGAAAAGGTATTTCCACGGTTGATCAGGTAAGGAATATCACATTCGTCTGGTCTTGGTATCACATCAAAACTATTCCCAAGTCGGGATCCCACTTTTGCCTTCACATCTGGACAATGGATGACGGAGGCACGTTTCTATTCTGTTTAGAGTTTAGCAAGAAACTTACCTTTGAACGACAGCGTCCTGGTGGCTCTGACGTCTCTCAGACCGAGACTATAGCCACACCAACGGGACGCAACGCTCTCGGCCCAAAGTATACCCTCAATGGCTTCAAATGGTTCTCAAGTGCCACCGACAGCCACATGTCCGTCGCGCTAGCACGAACAGGATCAATCAAAGACGGTTCTCGAGGACTCTCACTCTTCCTCGTACCTCTCCGCCTACCATTTCTTCGGGGCCCATCTGACCCCGACCCCCCCTCCACGAGCAACAACATCTTCGTTCACCGACTCAAGAACAAGATAGGCACGCACATCCTTCCGACCGCGGAGCTCTCCCTCGAATCCGCCGAAGCCTACCTTATCGGCAACCTCAACCAAGGCGTCAAGAACATCTCTCCAGTGCTCAACATCACCCGTCTATGGTCTGCCATCGCCTCTGTCGGTGGTCTGCGCAAGTGTCTCGCCATCGCCACCGCCTACGCGAAAGTGCGCACCATCAACGGCGGCACGTGTCTTCTCCAAAATGCGCCACTACACGTCTCCCAGCTCGCAGAGATCAACCTCTTGTACCGCGCACTCATGCATTTGACATTCGGTGTGATAAGGTTGATGGGCAAGTCAGAATGTGGGGTCGCGGATGAGGGAGAGTTGAAGAGACTGAGGATACTTACGCCGACAGTGAAGGCGTTTGCGGCGGAGAAAGCGTGTGCGGGGATGGAGGAGGCGATGTCTGCGCTCGGAGGGGCGGGATATATGGAGGAGAACGGTTTTGGACGATCGATCAGGGATTCGTTAGTTGAGAAGTGCGTGGATACCCTCTCCTTCTGATGCGGTACTGATGTCGAGGTCAGAATTTGGGAAGGCACAACGACAGTGTTAGCTTTGGACCTTACTCGAGTTGCTCGGGATCCTACGACATTGGAAGCCTTCTCCTCTGTAGGTCTTTTCTTGACTATATCATAACATTAGGCTGAATTTTCTATTAGTGGGTGCACGGAGTGCTGTCATCATGTCCCTCAGACCTCCACGAACAGCTGCAAGATCCCCTCAAGAGCCTGAACAATGCCCTTGAGGAACTGACAGCTTCTCTCCGGACACCAATTCCACCTCTCGTCCCTCGACCTGCAATTATACTCACCGGCTATGTGGCTTCGACTGCGTTCCTTCTGGAGCATGCGGTATGGGCCCATGTCAATGGGGAGAGCAGTCGGGAGACCGACATAGAGGTCGTTAAACGATGGATAGTGGAAGGTGGCATGGTGGCTGCTATTGAAAATGTCAAGAGAGCAAAGGGTGATGGCGATAAACGGGCGAGGGCAAATCTGGCAATTGCTTTCGAGCAGGTGGCAAAGGCTAAACTGTAGAGATTATCATCATTAGCCATTATTTTCCAGTCTTGGTCGAACTGCAACACCCACGGAGATCAATGACCTCGCTCGGGCCCAGCAAGAGCTTGAGGGGTGTGTACAAATACTTAACTTCCCTCATTAGAGCCAAATTATGAACTGGTGGAACCATAACGTAACATGTAAAGCAACAATCATTTTTTCCTGTGTTATTGCACAGATCGTTTGCACCCTCCAGAACTTTTTCGAATATTACGTTCAAGTATAGGTCGATGAAGACGTGAACTGGTCACTTGAAATCAGATATGATAGGGATCATATCAGGTTCTCATGGCACCACATGATCTCACAAGTAGTACCATAAGCCGTCACTCATCGAAATGGGAATGAAATCATTGAGAAGAAGAATAAGGTACTAGGTGACATCTGGAGATAAGTCTCAAGTCAGCTTAATCTCAACCTATAATGGATCTACGTAGCTCACCCGAGCATTCCACGGCCGCCCCACCTAGTCCTAGGTATCAGAGTAAGATGCACCGTCTGCCCAGATCGCAGCACCTTGAGGCCTATATGTTTCTGCCATGCAATGATGTTAACTCTCATAGGCTCATATCAAAAACAAGCGCTCACATTCTCATTTGTGCTAACCACCTCGGTCAAAGGTTGCAATGAAGACGAGCAGACATGGTAATCAAGGGGCCCAAATTTAAGAACAAGGTCATCTGGTTGCAGTGCCTAGAATGATGTCCAAGTCAGAGGTTAGACAGCTTCTGGAAAGATCGATAGACACACAGCCATAGCTGCCGGACTTCCTGGGGCCACACTATTCACTTTTGCGAATGGCCGTAATTGGGCGCTCGAGTCTGGGTCTTGCGATGCATTGGCAGGATTATAGATTGTCTCCAAAGCCTTTGCGATATCATTCGTGACGGCATTCAGATCGTTTCGAAGTTCTATTATGCGGACTCGGGCAGATCGAACAGCATATACATCGATGTCTGCGCGAGGAAATCCTTCTGCGTCCACGAGCGGTGTCTGCATTGTCGAGTCATTGGCTTTGAGGATAGAGATTTGTGCCTCGATCTGTTCCTCTATATTTGATTTCTTCTCAATCAACGCTAGTGCTTGTTCCATTGGGCTGGTTGGTGAAGTTAGCGTGAATCTCATACAAGGTGACGCAAGGGACCGCGCAACTGAAGGCACTGTTTGTAAACTAAACCAAATAACGCGTCTATATCACGTTTGGCGCCGCGGGCTTTCGGAGATTGTGGCGGGTTAAGATCAAGTGAAGATTCGATGTTTAGCCGAGTACAGAGGCTAATGATGGATAACAATGTGTGTATTCATAGAACATACTCTCTTGGAGTCTCCTCTGACACGCTACAGCGGTGATGTTGACTCGTGAGACCGCATAGTAGTAACTTTACCCAACAACCTTCCCTCGGACAATCTTCGAAGAATTGAAGATTTTCGAGGCCACATGGGCAGCTTTGACGCCACTCGCGATCATTGCACCAAAGGTGGGCCCCATCCTATTAGCTCCATCATGTTCCGAGAGCTCCATACCTGACACGATTTAAATCGCGTTCGTGAGCAACAAAAACAAAAAAATAACTCCTCCGGCGCTGACACACCAGCAAAAATAAGTCCTGGAACGACTTCACGAGTGTTGTTGACTATAGTGGGCTCTGCGCGGCTCATATCCAGTCCACGCATGTTGCCCAATTCTTTCTTGAGACCAGCACTGATAAGCCTTTTGGCTGAAAACGCGCCCATGGGTCCGTCATGTCCTGTAGCCGAGATAATGACAGGTGCTGTGATAGTGTTAGGGTCCATGCAGGACTGCGTGTCATGGTTGAGCGCCACGAGTGTCCAATTGGTCACCACTCCAGCCACGCGTTGTTCGCCGCGAAAATCTTCGTGAACGATAAGATCTTCGACTGCAGTGGCGTTAAACAACACAACGTTCGGCATTGCGAGGACTTTAGACAAAAGAGTCGATGTGAAAAGGGCGGCATGCTTAACTACGACGAACGCTCCTTCGTCATCGTATTCAATGCCGAGTTCGCGCAAAAACCTATCAGCAGGTTTGCGGATAATCTAAAAGGACGACAGATCAGTTGGTAAACAAATTTGCAAAGTCCATTGGTCGATGAAATGTACCATGGGTGACATGAGCTGCCCGCCAAGCCATGCACCTCCGCCGGGAGATACACTGGCTTCAATAATGGTAATTTTCAGCTGAAAACCCCGAAGATAACGTTGAGTTGATGCTCGACCTTACACAGCAAGGACTGATCACGAACTTCTGGGTGCATGGTTGCGAGCTGCCAGGCACATGATAGTCCTGCACTGCCTGCACCGATGATAACGACGTCGGAAACAGATCGTTCGTACATCATGTTGAAATATCTAATTAGAACAGTTTGCTTGTAACTCCACGTATTTGTCAAGTTAATGTCCCCATTCACCTCTTGATCATAGCACGAGCGACCTGCGATTCTTCAATAGGAGCGAAAGAGTATCTTCCTTCATAGTTTTCTAGAATGTCATGGTTGGGAGAGGTATCGTTAGTAGTCTGCAAAGTAACAGGAGCCATGGTAAAAGCTAGACTCGCGGAAGAGGAGGCCCTAAGTCTTATATACGATATACGTGAGATCCCGCTACACTTTATCACGAGGATCGACAACCTTGAGACAAGACTATTTTGGTCTTACCCAGCTACAATCGGTGTGTACGGTAGACACCCTATAAGTCTCAGGGTAACATTCAAGGTTTGAAGTCGAATTCAAGTGAGGTGGACTTCTCGGCAAAGCATAACTGGCGAGCGAAAGAGTGAATGATACTCGTTGGCAATCTTGTTCGAAAAGGAGAGATAGTTGTTTCAGCACCAAAAGATTGATAAAGTTTGCTGAACGACTAAGAACCAAAGGGTGTGGCAACTTGTGAAACATCCTGCCAACCTTTCAATACATACGTGGAACGACGGAGCTTACAAATATGTCTTCCTTCAGTAGTCTCGAGGTGAATGTGAGGAATAGGAGAATAAGATCCCAGCCTCTCTTTATGTAGGATGTCAAGGACGGCTTGTGAACATAGGGTTGATCTTATGCCGCTCTTGCATATATCCGGTACCACATTAAACCAGAAAGCACAGAATATCTCGACTTCAGCAAAGTATGGAAAAACTGCCAAAGAACAGCCCACGGGTGGTGTCTTCCGCATTCTGAGAAAGACAATGTCCCGCGAAATAAATCTCGATCATCGACCTAGAAAAAATGCAAGTGTTCAGATTTCAGTGCAAAGCAGCCTTTGCCCTGGGGCGAACAAAAACTCAATGGATCGTGTGCAAACTGGACGAGATAGAATCCATTCCAACAGCATGTTGATCACACCCACCATGAAGCAGGCCTAGGGAGGTGACCAAGATGTAGGATAAAAGCCAGTCATTTATCCCAATCACGCGGTAAATAGAGATTACAAATCTTCTTAATGAAGTCGGTGAATGATACTTAACTTACAGATTGTGTCGCGGTTAACGACCCTGATATGATGGTCTCTTAAGGATACCAGAATACGTTGAACCTGTCCTTCTCAACTTCCTTATTCTCAAAGATTGAGGCACGTGGTCTCAAATTCATTGAGCAATTCAGGCCTCTGTGACTATTGGGGGGCTTCCTTCCGTGATCTTCAACAGCAGGAGTATTAGCTGTCTTGGATGACATAGCAGGTAGTGTATTTTGATTACTGGGTAGTGAGGAAGAACTGTCTGAAGAGGGAATGTAATGTCAACTGCTTCTGAGCTTTCGCCGAAAGGAATGCAATCCAGACCTGGAACTCCACAAAGTACCCGACTCGGCCAATATGCCTCCCGCAAGTCGCTACATAGCATGTACTGATGATTCCTGTATACTTAAAGGCACTGAAGAAAAACGTGTCACCGTCGGTCGCCGGTGATTTACCGTAATAAATCTGGATATGGTGGGCCGTGGGTCCAAGAGGCGACTCGCGGATAAATGTATACAGGAGTCCTTGAAAGATAAGACACTTGCCACACTTGCCAAAGTCTTCCTCTTGCCATGCATTACAGTGTCTTTAAGATTGAGAGCGACTAGGAAAGAAACCCAGGCTATGAAAACAAAAATCTTCGCCGACTGAGGACTTGGCGCATATTCTGACAGACCGTTGCAAGAAACAGTCTGTGAACCAGTAGGCAATCTATGGGAACAGCAAAACCAGAGTAATTAAGGCCCAGCATTCGGCTTCCTATTTAGGTGCCATCTGATGCTACAAGAATGGGAAGTTGACGACCACCCAACTGGAAAAGAGTGTTCATGACATTGATAACTAGTCTCGGAATCTACCCGTCTCGTATAGGAGATATGAAATGCGAATGGAGGATCCAAAGGAAAAGTTGTCCCAGAGCCACTGCTTGACTCTTAAAGGAAGAAGTATGAGCCTGTTGCATCTGAATATGATCTCGAGCTAGAACTTCCTGGCATCCCTCGGTAAGTAATAATTAGTGGCGTCATACAGTACTCATTATACCTTATATGCTGCATAGAAGTCAGCAGTGTCCTTCGGGCCGGAGTTAACGGGATTTCTCTATGGTCAAGTAAGTATACTTTCCGGCTTCTGAAAAGGACAGACACCACTTGAAGTGGTGCTAATCATGATCAAGAATCAAACAATGATGACTGTTACATACATAGTGGAAGCTTTTCAAGCGCCATCTGAAGCCTAAATTACCACCTGGACGACCATTCGAGGCCTAGAGAGGGCATTGGACGGAAGATAACTGCCAATGAGCAGGTAAAAAGGTATTGATCCAGTCAAAAGTACTAATGACTAGGCGTGTGAGGAAATGTGCAAAAGAATGTCCTGGTGTGAAAATCCAAAGAGAAAGGTAGTCAATTGACAACCTAGTCTGTCAGTTCTCATTCCGATCAGAGGTTTTACTCCCAGTTCCGGACTATATCCCACAACGTACCGGGAAACTACGCTGCGACATCTGCGAAACTATTATTATCCGAGTGTTTGACTCACAATTCGTCCTATATAAAACTCTGCTCAGCTGTAACAACAATATGCAGTCTCAAAATTTCATGCTCGTGGAAGATCCCCTGTCGCTTGAACGCATACGATCCGTGCTCACTCGACTCGAAGACACGATCATCTTTTCTCTAATTGAGAGGGCTCAATTCGCGCATAACCCTCGCATCTACCAACGCGGTGTTTTCGAAGAGTTAAAGGATCTAGGATTCAACGGCAGCTGGCTAGAATGGTTCCTCAAAGAAACTGAGACTTTCCATGGCGAGTTTCTTCAAGTCTGCTTCACTCAGACACTGATCCTGCTTCATTAGCAAAGGCACGACGATACACTAGGTGAGTCATCTATTACTACATTGATAGACTCACTCCAATCTCCATATAGCCCAGATGAATATCCCTTCACGTCAGATCTCCCAAAGCCTGTCTTGCTTCCACTATCATTCCCAAAGATCTTACACTCCAACAACATAAACGCCAATCCTTCCATACTATCTTTCTATACCCGTGCTATCGTCCCGCGAATCACCCGCCGAGCAACACTCGCGTTGTCTACTCTCAAACGCGCCAACGGTATTGTTGGTGACGATGAATTTGAGGACGACGGAAATTACGGTAGTGCCGCTACTATTGATGTCGAAGTCGTGCAAGCGATCAGCAAACGTGTACATTATGGTCTGTACTACATTGATGTTTTTATTTCGCTTAAACATTGATACGAACCCCGCCAGGCAAGTTCGTGTCGGAGTCAAAGTTCATTGAAAACCCAGCTGCTTTCATACCTCACATCCAAAAGCCTAATCGCAAAGCTCTGGAGGATTTGATCACAAAACCCGAGGTCGAACGAAAGCTCTTGGTGCGGTTGCAAAAGAAGGCTGCAACCTATGCACAGGATATCGGGATCGACACTGAGGTTCTTCCCAGTGGAAGTCCGAAGACGAACGGTCATGCCGACGTAAATGGGACTGCGAAGATCGACATTGACGGTGTCGTGGATCTCTATGAGAGCTACATAATACCTCTAACGAAGGAGGTTGAGGTACGTCTTTTTTCTACCCTTGGCACCATTGTTGATTTTTAGAATTGACCTTGCCTGACAGGTTGAGTATCTTCTTCATCGACTGGATGGTCTTTCGCAAGAAGAGATCGAGAAACTAGTCAAGGGTGAATAGACCATGGGTAGGACCTTTCACACAGACCTTTTCTCTCTCGATAACCCCTATGGAACCATTATCCCCATCGTCGCTGTTCAGTCTGTCCTCTCCCTACTCAATGACAAAATGGGTATTTGAACATGTAAACGATACACCGGACTATGTAGATGTGATTGACTTCCCCTGTAAATGTTTCTACCTTTCCGGAGACAAAAATGGCCGTTCAATCGCAGGCAAGAGACTACAAAGAATAAATATAGCAAACGGCGCAAGTAAACGCCAGGGTAAGTAATTCTTAAAAGGGTATGAAATTATAATCCTAAATCTAGCCATCGTGTGAGCATGTGAGGACGATGTCTTTGTATCAGGCACACCTTCAAGCAAGCGTTGTCTTTCATCTTCCGAAATATTACGGGTAGCACGTCGAGCCAGAAGCTTCTCTGTCCTGTATCTCTCATACAATGTTTCATTCGTGTAGGTTTTCAGAAGCTGCTCGGGGCATGAGTATTACAAGCACACAGAAACAGGGTAATAGCATTACCTGCAGATGGGTAGACAGAGCAGCAGTCCTCAGAGCGGAGAAGTCGCAATGGCTAGGGTCAAGGACGTCAACAGTTCCCCATCTGAACTTCCTGGTAAAGACACCTTTCAGGTCTTCAGGAGGGGCATGGAGATAAGGGAGTTTTGTGTTATGAGCTGATGAAGGTGTTGAGGGAATGTCCTCCTCAGGTGATGTAGGCGAAGCCACCATAGGGCTGTCAGGAGCCAGTCGTTGCCTACGCTTGTTGCCTTCAGGGGCAATGAATGCAAACGGAAGCTGGTTGACAACGTCAACTTTGGCGACTATGTGCGCTGAGAAGCGAACGTTGGCCACGCTTTCTCTATCTGTTGCATCGGGCGAAACAGGTCGACGGCCATTCTCCGCCGCTAGAGACAAGTCACGACGTGAGCGAGACCTTGAAAGGGTCCTCCCGTTTGCATGGCGTGGAGAACGCAGTTTGATCACCGGCCGGCTTTGACGTTCCTCAGCCTCCTCCCCTTCAACCTGTTCGGCCTGAGTACCATTCTCAGCGTCGCCATCGCCATCTCCGTCGGATGCGGCAAAGTGTGTCTGCCTCTTCTGGGCGACCACGGATGGTGGCTGTTTCGATATTCCAAAGAGACCTAAGTCAATCCCCGAATCTGCCAAGCCTTTTCGGACTACCTGAAGGTTAGGCGCCAAAGTTAAGTTAGTTGAGAAAGGCACATACCGGCCAATTTAACGGCTTGTAACTTTTCGTCCGTCAATGAATCAGCACGGGCAATGACAGGAAGTATGTTTGTTCGGGAAGAGAGCCGATGAATAACTCTAATTTCTGCGGGGGACAGGACTAATGACGTCTCTGCTTCGTCGTCGGTATCGTCTCCTGAAGAAGTGTCTGGAACAAGGTCAGGGGGCGACGCTGATGCTTCTAAGGAAGGGGAGCCACGGCGTTCTTCGGCAGCCACAATCGACGAAGGGTCGATCATGTAAAGACACCTGACGATTGTTAATTGGATTGGTATGAGCAACATATAGCAAGATCCTCATACGCGTGAATATGTTGGTCACCTCTGTTTTTCCGGACCACTTTGGATTCCTGCAAGTACAATCAAACATGCGTCGAAAGAAATAAATATAAAAGGACACACTTCGCTCAAGGTGTCAGCATATTGGGCATCCACATACTTGATTACGCTATTGACTTGCCGTTCGAGCTTCAGTTCCTTTCCTTCCGTGAAGTCCAGACCAGGGGTATCAATGACGGAGAGGAGAACTCTGTCGAAGCGCGACTCGCAAATTTCGACGCACGCGGTTTCAATTGATTGGGTAGGCCTCGTAGTGCCCTGTAGGAAGCGGTTGAGAGCGGCCCTTTGGTCGATCGTGGCCGTCGGAGAGATGTCCGCGGTGTCGAGAAGCAGACGCAGGAGTGACGTCTTTCCGGTGCCTTTGCCACCAACAACCTTTCAACGCCCATTCAATAGAATAAACTCCTCACTTCCTTCATGCAGCTCACCATGAGATTAAATGTTGGCGCGATTCGAGTTCTGCGCTGGCTATAGCGGTTTAAAGTCGGGCCGATCGATTTTTTGTTATCAAACGCAGATGGCGGACTTGACATGTATAAAGAAGAAATGGTACTTCCATCCTTAGGCTTTCCTAGAGAACCCCGAAACGGTTTATGGAACGGTATGGGGTACGGGACTCCTTGGAAAGACGATTTTGCCGCACCTTGTTTTGGTTGGTCGGTGGCCGGCATTTGTTGTATGGCAGTTACATCGACAAGGTTTTCAGGCCATGGGATGTCCTGGCTATTGAGCTCAGGCAGAGATGGCGAAGTACGGATACGTGGTGTATCGGGTTCTTTCTTGGGCTTTCGGCGAAAAGAAAACATAATGTTACGAGAATTAAGGACGAAGGAGAATCGCGAAAAAAGAGCGTGGGGGTAGAATGGGAGGGTCCAAGCACTCCTAGAGCAGCCAGCCTACTGAAAGGGGAAGGTGGTGAAAGATGTGGACAAAGGAATATGAATCCTCATCAGGGTCACCACATCAAAACATATACTTAGCGACCGCTTGAGGTGGGAAAATATGTTCAATTGTACTAGGTATACTATCCTTGACAGGTCACAAATACATTTACAGCCCAACAAAGTATGTAAAAATCAAACAAAGCTGAAGGAGGGTGACCTTCAGGAATCCCAAGGATCATCCATGAAAGGAAGCAAAACAGTAGGGAAAGCATGGTAAAGTTATTCTACAGACTAATAATATTCGTTGATGTGGAAATTCAGGGTATATTGACAGCAGTGGTAGAGTTCTCCATCCTCATTTTCTTTGGTGGTCGGATCGCCTCCGAGTAATCCAGAGGTCTTTTTAAATCGAAATCGCTCTTGGCGAGTAGGTCCTCTCTGGATTCATATCCATCGTTTCCAGTAGACGGGGTTGGAACCATTCGAGAAGATGGTGGCGAAACGGAATGGGGGGAATCGTTAGGCAGAGGCTTGGTACTAGAAGCGCGTCGGCCTTTCTTTTGGCCCTGTCCAGCGGGTCCGGAATCATGAATATAATTACAAGGCAGGGATCTGCGCGCACAGCTCGCACAGGCGGGATGAGCGCCATCGCATTTGGTCTTCCGAGCTAAAATCGGGTCAAAAATGTAAGATCTGGAATCAAAACAAGACTGACGACTAGGCGCACCTCGACAAAAGTTACAGGCAACTACTTTTGGCCCAGAATTGGCCGCCGTTCGGGGTATTTTCCCAGGGACAGTAGCAGCGCGTTTTCGTAGTACCGCCTGTTGCTCAGACGCTGGACGAAGAGGAAGGAGACTGGGGGCAGACATAGGTACAGGAGTTGACGGAGAGGGCTCGGGGAGAGAAAGGGTAGCGATGGCAGGTAGCTCATTATCATGGAACAAGCTACGCCCCTCGTTAAGGTGAGGCGGCTTGGCTGATCTGAGGGAGGAAGGTCCAGGGAGAGGTCCTTCATCTCGCCTATCCAGTGTGACCGCAATTTGGGGGAGAACGGCGAAGCCTTCACGATTAAGCTTATCGACATTGGAGCTGCGACGTGACAAGGGCTGTGAGGGAACTTCAGGGGAAGCAGACACCTCTTTGGCGTCTGCGGACCTTTCTTCACCACTATCACTTTCACTCTCGCCGTCTTTACGTTGTCTAACGGTGCCACGGCGTTTGTTTTGGGGCATGTAGTCACATGGGTGTGATCGCTTGACGCATTGACTGCATGCAGGACGCCCACCGTCGCATTTCAACTTCCGAGCTGTTGATTGGCGTGCATAAGTGTGTTCATACTGAGAGAACTTGGACTTACAACGACAGAAATTACAAGCAACTGTGATTTTCTTCGTACGTTGTTTCGTAGACCCTGATAGAGAATCAGGACGGTTCAGAAGATATCAAAGTACTGCAACTTACTAGAAGACCCGCGGGTGGAGCCACTTCCAGGCATGGATTCGGCCATAGGCCGATGCCCGGAACGGATTTCTCCAGTAAGGATGTCGCGTGGTCCGGAAAGGGTTGGGTGGCGATGCATCGCCTGATGTGGGGCAGTGTCGATAGCCAGAATGGGTCTTGTGCCATGGGAAAGGCTGCCCATATGGGCCATGCCTTGAGCATGCGGAACGGAAAGGTGGGCAGACGGTCGTTGACGATGGAATTCAATCCGGAACTTATCGAATAGATATTCTCTGGTGTACTTTTGAAGAGTCTAGAAGACACAATTGAGTCAGTGCATAGTGCATCCACTTAAGGCAGTTACGTACGTCCATGTGATGGAAAATGGCTGCTCGAAGGGCTAGAAAGTCGCTATGGATGGGGTCTAGGACATCTAGAGTACCCCAACGATAGCTCCGAATGAATTTTCCACGTGTAAGATTATGTGAAAGAGACTGGTAGTATGGTGAAGGAGTGTATTGGTGAACAAGCTCCATACGCGAAGGTGGAGGCCTAGCGACGCCGTCGCTGTGAGAATACATGTCAGGAGATATGAGCGCATAGGGTAGCCGAAGGTGAGCGGGAGTGATAGGTGATGTGGGTGGCGTGATATTATTAGAGGGAACGGAGCCATTGTGGTTGGCGCCGAAACCATTGGAAGATTCTCCATTCTTATGAGGTGGCGCATGGTCCTCCTGTACGTGTTGCTGATAGAGCGGTGAGCTCGTGGTGTCCATATCAAAGATGCCGAAACCAATTCCAGCTTCTGCCAAGTCCCTACGAATAGCGACTTTGACCGCAGCAAGGCGTTCATTAGACAGGATATCCGCTCGCGCAATGACAGGGAGAACATTTACTCGGGCAGATAAACGCCGAATCGTTTCGATCTCTACAGCCGGCAAGGTCGGCCGGAGTAACAGGGGGTTGGTTGTCAAAGGTGGCTCAAGTATGACAGGGTCTTGTTCCGCATGAAAACTATTAGTACGCGCCCTGGGAATGAGAGGAGCAGATGGGCCCGGGACCGGTGGTGGAACGATCTGGTCCGGGTCGAGGAAATAGATACAGCTGTGGGACAAAGTTCATGCGTTGTTGTTAGGGGGAAAAGCTAGCAAGGAGACATACAGATGGACATAACGATCAGTTTTCTGCGCATTCCAATCCTGTGAAGTGAGTTAGGTACAGATATGTTCTCCGTGGTGCGGCGTCAACTCACCATTTCAACGCCTTCGGCGAACCTGCCGTCGACGTTCCGCAGGATTTCGGACAATGACCATTCCGCGGCCTTTTCGTCTTTAAAGTCCAAGGACGGGGTGTCGACGAGGTTAAGGGCTATCGAGTGGGGCTTGCCATTTCCCTCGATGTCGACGTTGATTTCAATAGATGTTGGCCTGATGTACGAAGTGTGCCCGTTGCAACCTTGTACGAACTTGGCAACATTGGCCAACTGGTCCTTTGTAGCAGTCGGCGATATGGAGCTCGTGTCCAGCAGAAGACGAAGGAAAGATGTTTTACCTGGTCCGAGCGTCAGAGTAGGCGCGGAAGCAGATTTATTAGTACAAGATACACACACCTCCTCTACAGCCGGCGACGAGAAGGGTAAATTCCGTCCGAGGTTTTTTGTCTGTTGTGAAGGCATCCAAGGCAACATTAGAGATAATATGGGGGGTCAACAACGATGAGGATTACCCGGGGTATCAAGACCAGTCTGAGGGCTCTGGGAGGGGTATGGGGGCGGGTGCTTGGGGGAGCGGCGGTCGTCTTCATCGTGACGGCTGCGTTTATCGGGTTGGTTCATGGCGGTGAGGGTGAACTCACGGCGACGCCAGAACGGAGGAAGCAGGATTGCCCGCACGCAAGGCAAGCGCGGTGATGGAGAACCGACAAGGCAATTTAGTGTACAGATGAAATTATGAAGTGGATAGTGGTAGGAAATATACGCTGATAACTACGTTGAGATTATGATACGATGCTGCAGCGGAGGAGGATGCAGCTACCGAAAAGTAGGGTAAAGGGGTCGTGGGAACGGTAGGCATGCGCCCGGAGTGCGCGCGTAGAACAGCCTAAGTTAAGACTGGATAGCAACTGAAGTTTGATAGCAACAGGAGTACGTAAGGGGATGTTCGGGGGGGATCTCTGTGATCTGTCCATTGGCGGAGGTGTCCAAATTAATGTGGGGAAGATGCGAAGCCACTCCAAATCGAGTATGTTGGCCCAGGTCCGCATCAATATCCCTTCTCTGTGTCCGACCATCCTGCTGGGCTGTGTCTTCCGCGTGTCCGCCGCGATGGTGGCCTCTCCCCGCCAGACTTTGTCGACTCGCTCATTAATCCTGATCCAAATTCGGGAGATAGCGGATCCTTACGCTCTGTGGTCATCGTGGTCATCGTCGTGGGGCCCTTCTTTGATTTCAATCCTTTCGCTTTGCCAGGGCCACGACGTCTTTGGACAGGTACATACTCGCATTCAGATTTGCGAATCGTGCAATTGAAGCAGGATGGTTTTACACCGTCACAACGAAGTTTCCGACCTACATTACTTATGAGAACTTGTGCTTCCATAACGACCATCATTCACTCACCTCGACAGAAATTGCACGCAACCGCCGTCTTTCTGATATTTCGGTTCTTCTTGCTATCATCTCCAACATCGGAATCCCGACGTCGTTTCTTGCCTTTTTGAACACCATTGTATGTCTCATCACCTCCATCGTCGTTGTCAACTCGCCCATCACTCGACGCATCCGAAACGGAACCCGACACATGATCTCCGCCTGTTGGCGTCCATCCGTGCGATACATTGACCATGGTGAGTGGAAATTGCTGATAGTCTAAAGAGTGGGATCGAGCATTTTGGTATGACTCGGACCATGGAGGGTGAAAAGGCCTGGCTTCAAATCGACGCGTTAAACTCTTCCAGAAGGGGACACAGCAGAAGACATACATAGTGTTGAACTTTGTCCTATTGACCCAGCATAACTTTCCGCTCCCCTATTTACTTCTGTGTCCGACGTGTCCCCACGAAAATTGTAGGTCTCGAGCCTAGCGCCTTGTATTGGCTGGCTCGATCCTCGTCGTCCGCGGCTTCCTCCAGTTTCATATGATGTACGAATGTAAGATGAGGGACCTGCTTCCCCCTCTTGCCATGAGCCACGAGGCAGTCCTGTGTCCTGTGGAGCTGATGGCTGTTCAATACGGCTTTGATACTGGTCATAATACGACGTCAGCGCAGGCCAGGAGGCATGGCAGTTGGGGTCACTGTAGATGGGGCTGCCGTAACGTTGACCAGGCAAGTGAGAAGGAAGCGAAAGACTTGTGAATTTAGGGGCATGTTCGGGATCGCCTGCTCGGTATATTGGATGTGGATCTGTTGAGTGTGGTTGTCTCGTGTTGTGATTGAGATAGTAGGGGCCACGAGGGTTGTCGATAGAAGGTAGAGGGGGGAGGGCGACTGAAGTGCGCATTGATGGAAGTTTGCTTCGTTCGGAAAACCCTGCAACCTCGTGTCCCGAGGAACCTGGGAGAGGAAGAGTAGTTGCAAAGGTAGTTGTTGGTGAGCTATCGCCGTACTGCGGCCTACTGTAAAGGTAGGGTATCAGACTACTGGGAAGGGAACTTTGTCTTATCCTTTTCTCCATGGCCCACGAGCGATTCGGTAAATAGGGAGTCTAAGTGGATGTAGGAGAGCAGAGGTCCCGAGAAAGTGCAGAGTCCATGCACTTTGCTAGAAATGCCGTCCGGAAGGAGTCTTAGTGAAGAGGGGCGATCACTGTCGCGGAGGAAAATTGGAATGGTAGCCACCCATGAAGATTACTTCCGCATGTCCAGATCACAGAATTAGTATCACGCAGAATGTTAAAGGGGGCTCTTGGAACACCTTCAATTGTTGTCCACTTGTGCTCTCCTTTGTAAAAGGCTTCTTTTGATACAATCTGATAGTGCCCTTACTGAGCAGGCACAAGAACCAAATTTTAATGAGCTCGACAAACTGAAACACGATCGATCCTACAATCACTTCCCTGGAATTTCGGGTCACCCCCTTTTGTGGAAATGGACATACATACGTAGACTCCAGGTTCATTGCCTTCAAATTTTTACGAGCTATAAACATATCGGCTTTCCTCTACCTTTCTTGAAGAACCCCAAGAAGCGCCCATCACGACAATCATCCTATCAGGATATAAGGTTTCCGATTCAACTCTTAGATCAAAGGGACGTTCCATTAACCCCATTAACTCGACAAAAAAATGTGAACATAAGTATGCACAGAATATTACTCAGGAGAGTCATAGCCCTCCCCAGGATGGTCGTTCAATGAACTGGGAATTCAATCACTTCAGTATGTGCCCGTCGACAGTAAGTACTAGCAGACTTGAATACATAACTTAGTACGAATTTGAAATCCGTTCGGGCCAAGTATGGACATTCGGATATAAGCGCCGATATGACTAAGCAAAGAGAACTTTGTGTGGATTGAGCTTGAATGCACTTTCCAGTTTCCCAAACGCGTTCATGAAAAGGTCCTTAGCCCCTAGAGGGCATCTTACGACGACTTCACGGTTGTTCTCTACTTCTGTGAGGCGGCTGAACCAAAAGCCATGCCTGAATCGTTACAGCAAGATCATAACCCAACCCAAAGACCAAGGAGCCAGTCAGGTCGGTCGAATTTGTCCATTCCAAAAAAGACTGGACATGTCAATGACAGAATCCAGGCTATGCTCTATGCCACTGAAGGCATCAGGACTGATGCGGACTTTAACAAGCCCATGGTGGGTGTAGCGAGTGTTTGGTGAGGCTACCACTTTTTGTTGTTTTATGTCCATTCTTACATTACGAACTAAAGGTACGAAGGCAACCCGTACGAGAATAATTATATCCTCTTGAAGTTGTTCACCTCCATTTTAGATGCAACAAACACCTTCTCGGCCTCGGCCAAGATATCAAGGCCTCTCTCTATGAGTCCGACATTATTGGCTATCAATTCGGAACCGTTGGTGTTAGCGACGGTATCAGTATGGGCACATTCGGAATGTCCTATTCCCTGCAGTCGAGAGACCTGATCGCTGACCAAGTCGAGACTGCCGCTGGAGGGCACCATCTTGATGGAATGGTCGTTGTTCCCGGTTGCGACAAGAACATGCCTGGTGTTCTGATGGCCCGTCAGTCCCTCTTCTTCTTGCTTCTTGATAGATGTTCAGTAACTTCCATTCTTAGTCGGGAGACTCAACCGTCCCGGTGTCATGGTATACGGAGGAACTATTCGTCCAGGATCATGTGAAGGCGCTCCCCAGTTGGACATCGTCTCCGCGTTTCAAGCGTATGGAAAGTACCTTATGGACGGCAAGACATCTGAAGCAGAACGAGAACGCTACAACACCGTCCGTCACGCTTGTCCTGGCCCAGGAGCTTGTGGAGGAGTGAGTCCCAACATTTGGATATATGTAATTTTTCTGATGACATAACGGAAAGATGTACACAGCGAACACTATGGCGAGTGCGGCTGAGGCATTAGGCATGGCTCTCCCTGGTTCCTCGTCATTCCCTGCCGAATCCGAAGAGAAGAGAGCCGAATGCAAGTCAATAGGATCAGTCATGCTCAATCTCCTTGAGAAAAATATTCTTCCGAGAGATATCATGACGCGCTCGGCCTTCGAGAATGCTATGGTTTGTTTGTCTCCTCAGGTTCGAATCACAAGCTCACGCTGGCGGGATCAGGTTTTGACCATGATTCTAGGCGGGTCCACAAATGCGGTGTTGCATTTGATCGCAATCGCCCACTCAGTCGGCATCAACCTGGGCATCGATGACTTCCAGGCAGTGGCTGATCGTACCCCTTTCCTTGCAGACATCAAGCCCAGTGGCAAATATGTCATGGAGGATATTTACAAGATTGGTGGCATCCCGAGTATGTCATCCTTCTTTTGTTATCTGATGCTGATTTAATTTTTTCGGATGCAATTCGAAGAGGTTCTTGCTTATCTTCTCAAGTACAAATTGATTGACGGTGATACTCTGACTGTCACCGGCCTCACACTCGGCGAGAATTTGGACAGATGGACCCACAAATATGGCGAGTTGGATAGTACACAGGATGTGATCCGGCCGTTGGACAAACCTATCAAAGCTACGGGACACATCAGGTAAATTTTTCGTCAGATAATGGTGTTCTAATTACTCCTAACTGTCAACTTTGCACCCAGAATCCTCAAAGGGAATCTTGCTCCTGGTGGCGCTGTCGCCAAAATCACAGGAAAGGAAGGCCTAGGGTTCACTGGCAAGGCGAGGACATTTGACAGTGAAGACCTCTTCGTCAAAGCGGTTGAAAGCGGTTCGATCAAGAAAGGTGAAAAGACGGTTGTTATTCTTCGGTACCTGGGTCCCAAAGGAGGTCCCGGTGAGTGGGAACTGATTGCACAAATATCTGATACATGACTCACTCTCGGGCCCGGGCAGGCATGCCTGAGATGCTGAAACCCACTAGCTTGATCATGGGAGCAGGCCTTGGACTGGACGTTGCCTGCATGACTGATGGCCGCTTCAGCGGAGGGTCCGTTTCAATTCTATTTCTTGACATATCACTTCTGATTCTTGCCTAGCTCTCACGGTTTCTGTATCGGGCATGTGGTACCTGAGGCTCAGGTCGGCGGGCCCATCGCCCTTGTGCAGGATGGTGATGTTATTTCGATCGATGCCGTTAAAAATACCATTGAACTCCACGTATCGCCCGAAGACTTGGAGAAGCGTCGCGCAAAATGGGTCGCCCCACCCTTAAAAGTCTCCCAGGGAACTTTATACAAGTATGTCAAAGCCGTCACTGATGCAAGCCACGGCTGTATCACCGATACGTGACGCACGCCCATTTAGACCATTGTCAATCTTGTAACAGAGTAGGATGCATTAGATTACAACTATTGAGAAGGAAACGAAGGCGATGTATGTATGAGACATTCAAGCTCTATCGAAAGAGACTACCCTTTACTTTTTTTCATTCTTCGTTTTTTCTCTGCCTTGGGCATTTTGTGCTTTCGCTTTTCCCTGGCCTCTGCTTTAACAGTTTGTTTTCGTTCCTGTCGTTGTAATAAGAGGTTGATCGGTGTGCGGGCACGGTGAACGAACCTTTTTAGTGGTCTTATCTTCGTGTCGATGTCCTCTAGGCTTTCGTTCTACAAATCCCTCTTTGTTCTCTCCGTCAGAACCATCATCTTCGTCGCTCTCTTCGCCGCTTTCTGATCCACTTTGACCAGGATCAGAGTTTATTTCCTCGAGATATTTTTCTTCAGATAACGTGGGTATCACGTCGCTAACAACACCGATAGTTTTCGCATAAATGAGCCCATCCCCTTCTCCGCGAGCTAGCTTCTCAACGTCCCGCTCGGGGTCGTAGACTTCATTCAGGGTTCGTGGAATAAATGACTGCATGAACACTGAATCCTCGTGAACAGCTGTCGAGTTGAGATGGCTATCGCCTGAGGTTCCGTTGTCGACGAATAGATCACTATCTTCTGTCTTCTCAATCCAGCTCCTGAGCACGGCCTCGTCGTTTCTCTCTTCCCCACCATCTGATAGCTGGACTTGTGTGATAAACTCGAAGCATCTCCGGAGACCCAGGCACCGCACACCCAACCGGCTGAAGAAGTCCTCCACATTTTTTATGTCCTTGCGAAGAAAATCAAAGGCAGCCGGGTGATCATGTTCCACACTCTGCGACACATCGATAATGCATAGATGTCCCTCGTGATAGAGGATGTTGTACTCTGACAAATCAGCATGGACCAACTTACACTGATGGAACATTCTACGTGCGACCAGGACAAGTTCCATGTACAGGTCGAGACACTTATCGTTTGGTAGTTCGGCGTCTTTTAGTCTAGGTGATGCCCTAAAACAACTACATAAATCTGGGCCTTCTCGAGTAGCAAAAGACGGACGCACCAGCCGTCCTTGTCTCCGACGAAGGACATAACGAGAACGTTTTCCCTAACTTCGATTGGATCGGGACAAAGGATCCCTGCGGATACGAGCCGCCTCAAATTCCTCATTTCTTTTTCAGCCCAGAGTCGAACCATTTTCCGTGGATTGTGGCGGTTGTAACCACGCCGAAAGCGAAATTCCCCAGTCACATATTTATCACGGTCTTTGAAGATGAGGATAGAGGTCTTGTAAATTTTCAGTGCCAAATGCGCATTTCCAGGAGTCAAAGCATGGTACACGTTTGCCTGACAGTGCATGGACTCAGAATCAAAGACACTGTAAAAAAATACCACCTACCTCTTTTCCGGTGCTTATGCACCCATTAATCTCATTGATAAGTCCTCTTCCGATCATTTTGAATAAAATTATTCGAGTTCTAGGATCGAGGACCTGTTCGGTTGTGGCACGGTCTGCTTTGTCCTTTGAATTGGCATGTGCACTTGGGCCCTTCCTGTTAATGCCGACCCCCATAACATAAGGTGTATCTATTTTAGCAATCCGTGAGTTATATTTTGCCAGAGCAGCAAGTTGATCGGTTGTCTTCTCCTTCGCGTGTTTTTCTGCTGCTGAAGAGGCCGTACTATTCCTCGGATGGTTGATCGCGGGAAGTGCTGCCACAGATTCAAACTTCGTTATCGAAGATGATGAGCCCTGGGCGTTCCCCGTTCGTACAGCAACATGCTGTCGCAACCTATTGTATTGTTTTGTGAAGTCTGCGTCAATGAGCACGTATGGACACTCAAATGGATATCAACAAGACGCACCTCGCTCAGCAATTTCCCAATCCTCATCCTCAACACAATTGTTATCGTATTCCTCATCTATCTCATCTTCATCGCAATCCGAATTTTCTGTCCATTTCAGGTCGTCAGAATCGTAGTCAGCGGTATCTACGAAAGAATGATGTGCGCGGGGGTCTTGGGTCATCTGTACAATTCCTGCATATTCCGCGTCGTCAAATTGACCTGGCTCTATGGTGGATGCCATTGAAAGAATTGGAATTCAGCAAGTTTTTACTTGCAGTTTGTGACCTCGAGCGATTATCAAAATCTTATCTGAGATTACATAATCTAATTATTCAAACCGAACGTCTACTAGCTAGATTCTACATACTTGCATTCAAACTGTACACGCCGCACAGCTATTGTAAGTTTTATGAAGAAATGGAATTATGAATCTTCATCAAGTCTCAATGCTTAATCTTAAGCCATAGATGCAGTCTGTCAGGAAACGAGCAATCTTCAAGTCTACAGAAGGAAATGGGTCCGAAGAGGATGATGGGTATATCCTGGACGAAGAAGGTCGGGGGTTACTTGATCCATGGGAACTACATATCTAATTCCCAGGCATTATACCAGAACAAGAAGCATTGATTCAGACGTTAAAGGAGGAAACCCAGTCGTCTAACCACCGTTTTCTAGCCGTTTTGCGAGTCATTTTGATCCTCTCCTTTACCATGTGAGTCTCTTGTCTGTATTCTTGCTATCGGTACTCCAATGCCGCTTTTATCAGCCAAATTCTTTCGATATTCAAGAATCCAGTGGTTGCTGTCTTTCCTCCAACGGTACCCGAGACTACTCCGGAGATCCCGCTGCCAATCCCGTTCACACTTTTCAACATCTTTTTACATCTCAATCTTGCCCTGGTCGTGTTTCCTGCTGAACTGAGGTCGTTAAATATCTTTTCTGAAGCTGTATTGCATCCTCTTCCGTATCAGTTAACCTACGCCATTGCTGCAGTACCCCCAACATTGTCCATGTTTCTCCGTAAATCATGGCAGTCGACAACGTGGTGGGGCGTGACCATCCTTGTTGTTCTCACTGTTCAAACAGTGACGTACTCTATCAACGAAGGGAACGAAAGCATCTCCGAGCTTGAGTCTATGCGATATGTCTCGCGAGGGGCATGAACTGTGACAGGCCACGCATTTGACGAACTTTGATCACTAGCTATAGTTGATTCCTGTAGGACAGGTATGAAATCATACGTAATTTCATCGCTTTCATGTTTTCCCTCGCTTCATCTCCTGTGCGATTCTCACTCTGGTCTCTTGTCTATTTCTTAGTTCTTCGTGGCGTTCTGTTTCTTCAGTCTATCCCATGTCTCTGTTGGGGATTGTTCTCCCTGGTCCTATCTGTCAAATAATTACTTATATTTCTGATTACAATACCGGGGGACGGTTGAGGTGCTCAGGAGCGTTATTCCAAGGAAGTGAAGCGTGGATGCATCCACTTCCGAGTCCGTGGCCTGTAACGCATTACATCTGTGCTAGCTACACATCAACATGATGTGACCCGTCTCTGTAATTACAAGAAATAATGCATTGAAACGCAGCTGTACTACCTGCTATTTACTACTTGATCTGTCTACTATCATTGACCCAGATATGAAACGTGACCTAGATATGAAACGGCGGCGATGCCGACTTTCCACTGGAGCGTACTGTCGACCGACTAGATATGAAACGTGACCTAGATATGAAATGGCCACAGTAGATAGCTTCTACATCTTGCTCCTCATCTGATTCTTCTGACAAATATTTTGAGAAGTGCTATACATATGTTCTATTGATCCCTCAACTCAGATTATCTAGCTATGAGGACAAAAAAAAGTAACAAAAATCAGAAGATCAAAGATGACCGAAATTTATCATTTCATCTTATTTCACATCTGTATTGTCAGACAGAACCAAGTCCAACATTCTTCAAAAAACCCATACAGGTATTATGACATAATATGCATCAGTCTATTATGGTTTGCGCATACAATATGCATGAAATTGGCACAAAGAAAGGTTCAAACGATGAAAGGGGTGAATTTGCGTGACGGAATTTTAAACTCAGCTCGGCATCCTCTGCTCACGACGCGACTTGTTTCGGACGCAACGGTGCGGAATCTGAAAGTTTGGCAGGGTCACATACCTGTCACGTTTCATTTCATGTTGAAAACAAACCTCCCATCGGAATGTCTGTGGCCTCTGTCCCTGGGTCGAGGAAAATACGAGACTCAAGATATTAGCACTTTAGATACCAGAGATGTATGTCCTAAAGTTTTCAAGGGATCTGCCTGACAATGACGAAAGCCAATGCCATCCAAAAATTCATTTCATATCTAGTCGGTTGACAGTAGGAGGGGTTTACCGTCCATTCCGCTGGGTTGTTATCTGGCGTTATCTGCCACATCCATGTTATCTGGTGTTATCTGCCATTATCTGCCACACACATGTTATCTGACTGTTATCTGCCTTATATACACTCTGACACAAAAGAAGAAGAACAACCGCACACACACACACACATGCGCGCGTGCACCACATATCTCTATTTCTATTCCATTATGTGCTAATCCCATATAATCTATCTATCTACTGCACCTACTTGTGTCAATATATATATTCAACATTCTCTATGAACTCTGAGTCTGAGTCAGAATCTGAGGGCGAGTCTCAGCCACCAGCGTGTCCCTGAAAGCATGGCTGTCCAAAGGGCTCAAAAGATAAACCTCAATTACCAGGTGCTCCCAGGCATGGACAGCCTCCAAAGAACACTAAAGTGTTTGAGTCAGTCAATGATGGAACAGGCCATGGTAAGCACTCCAATATGAATATGCTATCTTCATCATGTATACACCTCCTAATTTGAATACCAGACACGCACGATGGGTATATATTTGGTGAAAATACCAAGGCTCAAACTAAAGGTATGAGGTCTTCGATGTTCCACAAGAACTTTCAGAGCTAATCTTGTACCTAGCCTGGTTTCCCCAGCCAAAGAATATGCCTGACTGGTTATATCACTATTACGGTGAGTGCATAGCACCAATGATCTTTGCAAAAAAAGGGAGGAGTCTTGTTCAGCCACCTACTTTTTCAAACACAAACGGAAACAGCTCTTCGTTCTGGATCCATCCTCCTGAGCCCACAACCATGCTTTAACATAAATACTTCAACCCTATCATGCACTATCAACCTCGTATCTTTCTATGGCTTCCTCACTTCTTTGTTGCCAAGCTTTGTTGCCCACGCTGCTATTCAATTCTTGAAAAGAACGGAGCACTTGCTCCTCGCAGAGTTTGTGATATAGAGGACAACTTTGACATCATGATCTAGGCATATTACTGCCATAAAGGATGCTGAGCCCATTTTCACGGCTGGAATCATGAACTTCTGAGCTCACTTCCTGCATGGTTATGCCTTGCATTTCCTGTGGTTCTCTCCCATAAAAGAGGGCTGTCTTGCAGCATTGTCAGCATGCTACGTGTGTCAAATCAGCATAAAATGGGCCCAATGGGGTTTCATTCTCTTTTGCTTGAGATGAACACATTACGATTTAGTATCCTACAGTCCCAGTATCTTGAAGCTGTTTTTGAGCTTGTGAATGGTCATCGAGTGGAGTCTTCAATGGTTCAAACAACTTTGCATGATCATTTTCTAGAGCATATACCACCATTTGGAGATTTTGGAGATCAAGAGAGATATGCAGGGTCAGTTCCAGGCGAACGTTACCTCGCCATGATGTTGAACAAAGCAATCAAACAAGATGAACACAATGCAAATCAGCACACTGCATGTTTAGGCTCCGATCAAATTGCAATCAATGACTCCCACAAGGTACTCTACTGATTTCATTCCTTCAAAACTAATACTTGACTAATACTCACGTTACTGTCCTCTTCAGGTTAATAAACATCTTGCAAAAATTGATGGAATACCTATATTTAGTGTGCTGTGGACATGCATGGATTCACGATACATTTGTGCTCATGCACTGACTCTGACAAAGTCCCATGATGAGCGTGCAGAACCTTTGAATGGTGTGGCAGCCTCTGTAAGAAAGTATGGGTTTCCTGACCCTCCTATTGCATTTTCCAATGATCCAGTGAAGGTATGAACCTTTTCATAATAACTCTGAGTTTATGTTGATTATAAATTCAAGGATAAATGTCTTTTATATAGCGCATTTCCATCATTGTCTCAAAACCTCACTCCTATTGCAGTAGCACATGGTCTCAAGCCTTTTGAACTACCAACATCACTACAAATAATCTTTCTTGGAACAATCGAGCTTGCTGAACAAGCTCTTGCACCATTGATGGCACCACTCGATCTGGACTGCAATGCTTATTTATGCATAAGTTGTGATGCTGAATGGAACATGTCACCGCAAGTTGGTGTTTCAATTCTTCAACTTGCACCACATTGCATGCTGGATTTTATTTTCATTCTTCCCGTACATCTATTCTTACCTATCAGTCTAATGTGCTATAACTTACAGTCAACTAGGTACACCAATATCATATACTTCCAGTTTCACTGCTTTGACTTCTGGTGTCAAACCAAGTATTTAAAATAGGATCAAATATCAAAGGAGACCTTACATGCCTACAAAAACAGTTTTCACAGCTTGCTGAACAGTCATCGTTTAATGTAATCGAGCTCAAAGAGTACTGCATTCAAAGAGGGATTATTACAAGAAAAGAGTCTGGAGCACTTGATAAACTTTTGGAAAAAACAACACAGACAAATCTTTCAAAAGACGCTACCCTACGAAGAAATGATGGATGGGAGGATCAATATCTATCTCCCGAGATGCTTTGTTATGCTGCCTTAGATGACATTGCTTCTCGTGCTATATTCAAAGCAGCTATGACGATTCCACTAGCCAACTATGTCACACAAGAAACACCTCATGGAACCCGTGTATCTGTCTTGATACAAGAAGGCGATGCCATTGCTGTGTATGGAAAAATTGCAGCTTCTTAACCAAAGTCATTATTTGGAGTTTGAGTTGCTACTCCAGGTAAAAATAGACTTGTCATTGATATCGATTCAGTTGTTTGCCCATCAGCCGCTGCAATTCTCCACCTTCTACCTGTGACGTCCTTGGGAGCTACATCTTCAGGAAAGACTAAAGCGGGTGCTTTCACATATGGTCAGCTTGCGGCATCATCATCTGATACTAGTAGTAGCACTTTTCAAGCTGTTATCCCAATCTCACTCCTTGAGTTTGATCATCGCTCTCAAGTGGTATGTCAGCTTATACCATTTAATCATGGAGTATAATAACGAACTTTTTGAACAGACTTCACTCACTGAAGTAACAGACACATTGATGACAGTGTCTCACAGGCCTGACGTCTGATCAGAAGAATTTACAAAGTCAATTGTTGGTGCAAGTGAAGACCAGCTAGAAGACCCAGAGCCGTCCAGGATGCACAATGAACTCGACAAAAGCCTCAACTTGGAATCTGAAAACATTGAGCTACAGATGCTTGAAGCTCAGGTCTTGATGATACAGAACCAAAAAGGTACAGATCATATTTTATAACCTTGTCCTGTATATTGCTGAGACTTGCACAACACAATCTATGTAGGAAAATCATCAGATCCAGATCTGTTCCTTACCAGTAATGACAGAGACACAGATCTGGTAGCAGTTCTTGAGAAATTAATTGAATCTCCTCCAGATGCAGGCATGGAGTATACTAGAATAAAAAAGGACATCTTTCATGCATTCCATATGATTCCGATGCCTGTGAATCATGGAATGCGTCCTGCCTTTCTTTGTGCTCTTTGATATCATATTCTGCGATGGGATCCCAACATATGCAAACAAATCAATGAGACCTGCCTCAAAGTCTTTAATCTTTCATTCGATCAGATGCTGGTCCGGAACCCACAATTTATAGCTGAACATTGTCCACGACTTGCTCCATCTCCAAGTGTTCTTATACCTGCTATACAGCATGTCTTTAATACATTCAGACCTGCTCTAGACACCAAGACGGGGGCTCCGTTATTCTCCAAGCAAGCATGGGCAAAGGCAAACGCAGTTGTTGATCTAGCTCAAGAGGGGTATCTATCAGACTTCGAGGGCATTACTATGTATGAAAGGACAAGCGTGGATAAGTATGGCCTCCAGAAATTCAAGTGCTTGCGTGGAACAAATAATGTTGAAGGAGGTCCGCATAGTGATATTTACCATAAATTTGGCGCTCTCAATGGTATGTCAAATGATTTCATTGGATTTGTCTTGCTTATAGTCTTTGAATTGAATAGCTGGTCCTCACTTCACAGTCAACTGTTTGACAGATCATCATACATGGTACAATCTGCAGGTAACTCACTAGAGTTTTCTGATTGGGCTGAGTTTACTTAATACTTACTCCTTGGTATCTAGGCTTTTGCAATGCACCTTTATGGTGTTGATTAGGAGTATCATCACAGTATTGGCTTAATCAACTGAACGTCCTTTCCCCTTAACTTCCTTTCTGACATATTGGAAGGTGCTTTATCATATTCGGATTGGATCAATGGTGACTTATACGAGACAACAGATGAACAATTTGCATCTGTGCATTCCCAGGTCTGCATAGCATTATACGCTCTCACATTGGTATCTATTCTAACTAATCTCTAGAGGCCCTTCGTAATTGGCTGGGAATGGAACCATATAGAAAAAATGCAACCGAGACTTTCCTTGCGCTTCCTGTCCTCCCTCCAACAACTCTTGAGGCACAGAAATACTTCTTCTCTAAGGCTGCCCGCTTTGCAGCCATTGCAAGTGCTGAGGAAAAGACAAGGATTGATTATGAAGCCTTTGCACAGGAATGGAATCGGACTGCTGATGGGAAGGATCGATTCTATATAACAACAGAAGTTCTTGTCAGCTACGCAAAAGCATGGGAGAAGATCAACAATATTCGAGCATCTCAGGAGCTTGTTGCCAACAAATTGTTGCTTGTGTCACAAACACGAGATACCTTTGCTGCGCCTCATCTCCCCTTCCCATTTTATGTCATGGATAACCCAGTATTGATGCAACCAAGCAAAGGACAGATAGATTTCAATCAGCCTTTACCCTTTTCTTTATCCACAGATTTTCCTGTATTAAGGCTACAAGATACTCCCGAGCTTCTGCCTGACATGTCATATGTTGAACTCGAGCTGTCATCATATCATGAGCAGCCATGCCAAACCGCATCTCAATGACCACAATCTCCAATTGATGGTCTATATCCTCCTCCAGTACTACCTTACTCAAGTCCTGGTCCATCTCTTCTACTGGCAGAGCATATGCCAACATCATCTATTGCACCAATTGATCTCAGTACTGGCCAGCCAACACAACAGACTCAGCATCTGGATTCTTCCAATGAGCCATCTGAAGATTCAGTGTATGTCCAGGTCATTCTTATTAATATTATAGAACATCAATCTCACAATTACTGAATCCTCAGCATGCAAGGCAATGTACGCCCTAGCAAACGTCACCGTGTTGTTTCAACTGAGGTTCGCAAAATAAAATCTCTTTGCAAATGCCGACATTGCCAGAAAGGTTTGCAAAATAAAATCTCTTCACAAATGCCGACATTGCCAGAAAGCAGAGTGCCCAGGAAACAGAGATATCTTGAGTTGTAGAATGCCTTGCAGTGTCCCGTGTAAGAAATGTGGTCGTTTACAAGATTGTCGAGGAGTGGATAGTGGCTATCGTTGTACATATATTGTTGCTACAGAATGATTAATGAGAAACTGTGAAATTTCGAAATCATATCAGATTCTTTCTTATTTCTTTTCTTTTCTTTCTTTTCTCTGATTTTATACACAGTGGAATGGATGGTAAACCGTAGGAGGCGTGGCCTGCACAGAGATAACTTTGTCACATGATGTTTTTGGATATTAATAATCCAGTTTTTTTTTTTTTTTTTTTTTTACCATGTAGCAACTCTGTTTTCTCTGCATGTCTCCCATGGCTCATGCCATTGTGTCAAAGGTATGATTCACTTTCTCTGTTTCTGTATGTCTTCTGTGTATCCTTACATGCTCCCAGTAATGTCTATGTATTATTGTCATTTGCAAAATAGTTGGCATGGCAGCCAACACATGCAAATAATGCTCTGTTTCCTCTCAAAATGAAAACTGCGATATCTCAACAACAATTCATTATATCGATGTGATCTTGAGTGTTTTAGGATTGCCTAATTGAGCTTGAGGGCACCTCATAGTAAAAATAGCAATAATTTCACTTCCTCATATGGCAGATTTTTTGAGCCTGTCTGACATAAGAACATGAATTCTGAGAGATTGAGAGGTCTGGAGATCTTTTTCTTCACAAATGTTAGACTTCTAGACTGTATGGAGGGAGCCCCAAGATTACTTTGAACTTCATGGGCATGGTGGCTCAGCTGGCACCATCGTGTCCTGTCTAGGCGAACCAAGTCCGACAGCTCCATGGGGTCGATAGTTTGATTCTGGCTAGGAGATAAGGGTGCTTGCATGGAAAGACACCTTAGACATCACGTGAGTTTTTCAATGCCGCTAGAATCCACTGATCTGGAGGTCATGCAGGGGAGGAACAGACCAGTTCAGCTGCTGATCTGTCAATGAGAACACCTGCCCAGCCTTCCGTGATGAGATCACTGTAGGATCAGAAAAAGAACCATGGGCCTTACTACCTTGGGAAATTGAAAGGAACCAGATCAAACATGAAAAACTGACAAAGTCACATGGCCTACAGCAATCATGCAGAGTCTTATGCGGGAGAAGAAGATTCTGCTGGACCAAAATTACTAGAAGGGTGTTGCTGGTCTGATGGCCTAGGCCAGTTGTGACATTTACAGCTGTTTGGCTCAGAACCAGAGTGCGGTTAGTACACTGGCAACGGGGGAGTTTGAGGTTTAAAGCCCAGTGAGAACTGGTTCTGGGTTTGTCTGTAAATATTCAAATGTGTCTGCTTCTGTCTGGGTTGTGTCTGGGCCAGATGTGCCCAGTTTTTGAATGCAAAAATCAGATTTTTTTCTGAGGTTATCCAAAGGAATCTGTGACCACTTTTCTCTTCCAACCTGGCTTGTCTGAACTTTTCTGGAATGTACTGGGGATTTATTCCAGGTAATGCTACAATAATTTTCTGATACTATCCATAATCGTAATCTACTAAAACAGTCTGATGCTGATGATAAACACGCCTAATCATGAAACAAGTAACGGAGTACTCAAATAAGTATAGATATAAAACAAGGAATATTGTATGTACTGGAAAATTAAATTAAGTGTTGTTCAAAAACGTGTCTTGCGATTGAGTTGGATTCAATTGATTTCTGTTCTTGACCTTCGTGCAATTTTTCAACAACTCCTGGTATTTCTACTCACAAAGTATGTATTAAAATACATCAGAAAGATGAATGAAGCATACCTTTTTTGTATTGGCATCACACGTCTTCCATGCCACGGAACAGTTGGCCTCAGTTGCATTAGGATGTGTCTTAAGGAATTCTTCTGCATAAAGATTTCTATAATCAGAATATCAGTAAGGTTATCTATGAGTTTGGTCACCTATGTACCGAGCAGTTGTTACGCCTTCTTTGGGTTGGAGCGGCTTTGAATTTGGTTTCTTAGCAATGACAGGCTGACTTGGAGCAGCCGTTTTGGGAATTGTAGTTGATGGGGGAGGAATTACAATATTTTTCCTAGTCAACAAGTGAGTACATGTAACATATGAAACAAAAATGACTTACATAGGATTCAGGATTAGACGGACCATTGAACAATGAAACCAAGGCTGCGCTGAACCCGCCGAAGAAGTGGATACATCCTGCAAAGTTTGTGGAGGTGGTGGCTGGGGCATGGAAGCGTTCCTCGTCACCGTCGGCATGGATGGAGCAACCTGCAAAGTTGGTGGAGGCAGTGGCTGGGGCATGGAAGCGTTTGTCGTCGCTGTTGGCATGGATTGGGCAGCCTGTGAAGTTGGTGGAGGTACCGGCTGGGGCATGGAAGCGTTTGTCATTGTTGCTGTCAGCATGGATTGGGCAGCCTGTGAAGTTGGTGGAGGTACTGGCTGGGGACAGAAGCATTCAATGTCTCACAGGCTCGAATACCATGTCAGTAAGAGACAGAATAATAAAATCGGAAACTTACAGTTGTCCTCATCATCCTCTATCTCAAATACTGATACTCCTTCAGGTGGAGAAGACATCCGTTGGCGCTTTCTGGGTTTGGCAGTGTTGTGGCGTTTGGAACGGTGCTTGGACATTGCTTTGTCATCTGCAAAGAT
>JAGGAX010016718.1:0-45226 GCA_017657335.1 Termitomyces titanicus | reverse complement strand
GTTTCCGCTTCGATCTACTCAAGGGCCGCGAAGGCGGCCCGTCTGTTATGGTTAGGCATGTGGTTTGGCAGCTGTACGCAAATTGCCGAATTAGATAATGTGTGCGGAACTGGGTACCCCCGCCCATCGCGGCTGGGGCCTGTATTTCGAGCGAAACAAATGACTGCCTTGAACAGTCGTTTTCGTATACATACCCAGCAGGAAAAGGTCCCCGCGCGCCTTGTCGTTGTATACTCTATCCTGGTGTCTCCCTTTAGAGTCAAGAATCGGGGTTTGTCATTACTACATATATTACATTTGTTATGCTGACAAGAAAGATAGGTTATCAAGTTGTTCCTGTAGTACAAACTCATGTATATATACCAATGTCAGGAGAAAGAAACCAATCAACCATGCGAACGAATCATTAAAACAATGTATCGTTATGTACAAATGAACACAGTAATGTGAGTATGCACAGACCAAATAGAATATAATGGTTACTATCTATGTACCGTTTTCTTGCTGGAATACGTCAACGTAACGGTTGCGAATGTTCCTCCTAGATGTTTGAGATTTCGGACGGCCAGGTGGTGGACCTGCTGAAGACGACAATCTCGTTCCAGTGGGCGTACTGGGTGCAGATTCCTGCGTAGGAACCAAATTTGAGCGCACGCGCATCGTCGTCTTGCTTGGAGGTGATGTGCTCAAATCAATGGCTGATGTCGGGCGATTCGTGGGAGGTCGAGACTCGGAGGGACCAGGTGGACGTGGACCAGTCATCGCGGGAGACGCGGTCTGGGCTCTAGATGGCGGTGGAGGAGGAGTTGGCGCGTTAGCTGTCTCAGCGGCACCAGCCTAGGGGCGACGTTGAGTGTAAATTTTTTCGCGTTAACGAGAGAAATACAAACCTTCTTATTTATCCATCGCTTCAATTCTTCGTCGAAGTAGAAGGTATTTTCTTCTCCGAGGCTGGCCTTGATTGGTGCGGGTGTGTTATTGTTCCTCCACAACCATCGGCTGAACCAACCAGGTGTGAGTGGAGGTTTACTTTCTAAAATGAATGATTATCAGCTTTTTCTCTCGCTTCACTATTGTAGATGTAATACCTTCTGTGGGTGGTGGTGCGACCTTGGCAGGCTCATGATTAACAGAATATGATGTCTCATTTGCATCATTTGACGGTTCCTTGACCTCTCGTCGGTTTTTGGAGGAATTTCCAAAGCCCAGATCTTCCTCCTCTTCATGTGGATGATACGAACTCTGAGCCGAGATCGTCGATGACGAAGTTTGCGGTGTGATTGAGTAGGATGCATTATTCATGAGTGAGATGAAACCGTCAGACGACACAGAGGCAGGCATCGCGCCTTCATCGACTCGCATAAAGGTCGAAACAGTCGGGGTGACAGTGGCAGGGCCTTCAGCATAAGCAGTTCCAGCCCACCATACAGCTTCCTGCACAGTGCCTTCATCCTCTTCAGCAACGAGAGGTGGTCGCGGTGTAACAAGATCATCACTGCTGTAGTCGTTAGAGGATTTTTGGCCACTAATAGCTTGACCGAACGAAGCGAAGGAAGTCATCGATGCATTGGCCGATGCAACGCGGGGCGCTGGCGGCGTAGGCTTCCGCCTCGTATAATCTACAGCGGAAGAAGCGCGATCAATTTGAGGATTGGCTTGAGGTGTAGAATATGCCATGGCCGACCCACTCCTCGCCGGAGGAAATGGATTGATATTTGTCAGAGAAGGTTGGGGAGAGGATCTCGCGGAAGAAGTAGTTGATGAAATTGTGCTATAATGAGAGAAAGGGCCAACAAATCCACCTTCGTCGGGTTTACTGACATCTTCTTCCAGTGTAGTGTCTAGATCAGTATCGCCAGTGACAAGTTTGGTGAACCTCCCTTCGAGCCAGCCGCCAATGGAATCGAGACTAGGTTTGCTCAGCTTGGCACCAGTCCAGAAGGATTTGTCAACATGAGTAACACCAGAAATTCGGTCTCTCAAGCATTTCAACTGTTCCAGGAAGACAGGCGTAGCATAGGATGAGCCACGGCCGATTGCTGCAGATATAGCATCACAATACCTGTTGCACGAATAAGATAGAAATGTACTGAGACTTATTGATGTACTGACTTATGGGCTTGCTGGATATCACCGATTTCAGCCAAAGCAGTGGCTCGAATGAAACGGTATGCTTGCAAATGCGCGATACCCGAAAACAGGTCCTGTCCTTTCGCAGGAGTTGCAAGCGACATTGCAAATTCCACTATTTCTGAAAAAATTATAGGATCCGGATCCTTTGCAAAGCTCGGCCACGTTTGAGGACTGCGGGAACCGACAAGGGTAATGCGGGAGGACGGATGACCTAATCCTCCCAGGTGTGATGTTTGAGGTGCCAATAAGTAACTGCCAAGTTGACTCGTTATTTCTGAAAGGCGAAAAAAGAGGACAAGGACAAGTACCAAGCATGAGCCGCCTCAACCAGTTGGTTTGCGGCAAGCTGATCTCCAAGGGCGGTCAATGCAGCGGAATTTTCTGGTGTAAGAGGATTCAACAGCATCATGGCTGCTGTTTCTGTCCAATTAGCAAGAGCCTGTGGAGGAAGGGTGGGTCCTTGCGCTGGTGCAGCAGAGAAGTTTGGTGTCCTAGGCGTGAGATGAGGTACCACTGGTGCCACTGGTGCAATAGGTCTTCCTGCAGCACGAGCAAGAAGACTTTGTGGGGCAAGTTCTTGGACTACAGAGGATCAACTCAAGGACTTCTCGTGATGAGAGGCGCAACATACCTGCAGAAGTACCTTGACCAGAGAAGAGGCTATAAGCCACTCGAAGGCTTTCTCTCCCATAGGATCCAGAACTGTCATTTACAAGTTCAGTCCTAAGGAACTCTTGAACAACTTCTTTCCAAGCTTCTTTATCAATACTGCTGGCAATGACCATTGCGTGTCCCCAGAGTTTTTCATCCAAGGCTAAACGGTAAGCCTGTCTGCGTTCTCCACGCAAGAGAAAATCTTGAATTTTGTTCAAGGTTGAGGGTCGAACAGATGTGACAGAGATAGGAGTTTCTTGCGGTTCGCTTGAAAACCCTGGGAGAGGAGTATCGGCGACGGAAACAAAGCCATCCGACCCGAAAGTGCCTTCCAAACGAGGTACAAGTGCCAGGCGGACGGCAGTGTCGAGCTCGGGACTAGGATACTGAAGTCAGTGCAAAGAACGTAAAATTGGATAGCTTTACATACGTTCCCGTCAGACGGCCATCATGCTCTACCATCAGTTGCAACAATTTCACAAGTACAAGTTTTCCCTCTGCATGCTGACTTTCAATGCTCTCAGGCTTGAGATAGCGAAGTCCAAGAGCGAGTTCGTCTGTTCTTTCAGCCAAATACTTTGTAATTTTCCCCTTCTTTGTCTTTGTCTGTGAACTAACACCAGTGCGCACGAGAGATGTAGTTGAGGTTCCAGATTCGCCATACAGAGGACCTGGGAACGAGGATGTGGATGTATCCAAAGCTGACTCAGGAATAAGCTTCGTGAGAACACGAATTTGAACCCCAGTTGAATTGCGAGCAGCCAAGGCGACATCGAAACCAGTGCTCAACGAATCTGCACCATGGAAGCACGTGACGACTTTCCCTCCAAAACCAAACGAAAATACCGGCACACGGGCCGAGGTACGTCCCAAAGGATCATTGGCACCCAAAAGTGATGGAGAGGGTGCATAGGGTGTTTGCAATGTTTTAACAGAAAGCTCTTGAATACCTGAGTTTTCGAACGCTTTGGAAGGATGATAATTTGCTTCCTGATTGTATCTTGAAGAAAAACCAACGTGATCAGCATCACTAGTAGAACGTCTGCCTTGTAGTGGCGATACATATGGGTCTTCCGCACTTGTAGAAGCCGATGACAGCATAGAGCTATTTGACATGGAACGGTTTCTTAATTCCGTTTTCGCAGGCGCATATGAATTAGCAGGGTAGGCTTTTGCAGCAGGTGGAGCTCCATTCACAGCCCGCACGGCGTAAGAGTTTGGAGAACTAGTTCGTTCTCCCTTGTGCGCACTAGTATATGTCTTCGGTGCGTACGGATCCATGACTCCACTTGTGTATCCATTCAACGAGGTGGCTGTCGAAGGAACCCTCTCACCTCCGATGACTGCTTTGGGTAAGTACGGGTTTGTGGCTCCAAGAGGCGGGCTCTGAACTCCGCCATACTGTGCAGCAGGCGACGAGTTAGGTAGTTGTGAGCTGTATGTTTGCACTGGCGAGCGAGTTGGATTGTGCGTAGAGTTCCGTGATGGAGCATAAGGATCAGGATTCTGGGTCTTTTCCTTTATTGGTTCAACAAAAGATGCCGGGGAAGTAGTTCTCTTCGACCCTGTGAGATGAAGCTCGGCAAAAGGACTTGAACGGCCTTGTTGATGGCTCGCAATCGGGGATGGAGGAAGAGCATACTGGTGGGGGCTGTCCGAACGCAGCGAGTTCACCAAAGAAATGGGGGGATGTCCAGGGGCAGGAGAAGAATTCGTGCCATCGACAGGTGATGCTGAGGGTGGCTGGGGGGCCGTAAACTCTGAAAGAGGAATGGAAGCACTATCCAAGCCATAGGTGGCATTAGATTCAAACGCCTCAGGGTCTGCATTCTGGGGTGAAGAAACATCTTCGGCTACCTGTGCACCGTCAACAGGTGGTGCCACGTCCACGCCACTAGAATTCTGATCCCAGAAAGAGATCTCTCGTCCTATATTCTCTAGGTCTTCTGTATCAAAAGAGGGTTGACTATACCCTGATTTGTGTTTCGGGTTATCTGCATCAGCAGAACCTTGAATAGGCTCATTCTGTGCTCCATATGTTCTATTTGAGTGGTACTGGGATTGCACAGGTAGAATGGGACTACGTATAGGAGGTGGTGGAGCCTGGGATGGGAGTCGCGGTGGTGGGGGAGTGCCCTGCGGTAAAGGCGGAGGAGGAAGGCGTTGAGGGGGATTTATTCCCTGTGGGATGGGCGTAGGAGAGAGGCGCTGAGGTGGAGGCGACGTTACTTGTGGTAAGGGATGAGGGGAAAGTCGCTGAGGTGGGGGGTGAGATGGCAGAGGTGGTGTTTGCTGTGTCAAGTATGGCGCGGTTTGTGACGAGGGTAGCCCATAAGCTGGCATCGGAGGGGACATGGTCTCATACGCATTGTATCCATAAGTGTTTTGAGCAGATACTGCGCGAGCGTTCTTACGGTTCTTAGTCGTAGTAGGGAACGGGGGATCGTACGCATTCGAAATCTTCGGCCGTGTAATTGTGGTTTTAGTAGCAGGTACGGTCGGTGGGACTGGAATCGATGAAGTTGGTTTGGGGGCTGCGGAGTGTTCGGTCTGTGACGCAGATGCATACGCTGTTTGACTACTGCCAGCATAGGGTGAAGAGTATTGAGAGTTATATGACTGCGAAGCAACAGAAGGGGGAGTATATGGGCTGTACGCCGATGAAGCAAATCCTGCAGGTTGAGAAGGAACATAGCTGTTCATCGGTTGGCCATGGGCAGAGGCATACGGGTCATATGAATGAGTCGTCGTTGGAGCTGGCGAACTATAGGTATTGGTAACTGGAGCATAAGGGTCATATGGGCCACTGGCCGGGCCCGGCTGCGACTGTTGTGGTTGAACAGCAGGTGCATAAGGATCATGGGCCTCTGGAAAGCGCTGGTTAGCATGTGAATTGAGAATCGGAGGTAAACTCAAGTACGAGTAGAAGCGTTTTGCTGCGGCAAATATGGATGCCCTTGCCCCTGCCCCTGCTGTCCATACCATTCCTCCTGACTCGTGCTATCAGTGTTGAAGGGTGTGTACGTGTTATAGACAGAAGCTGCCTGGGGCTGGGTATAATACTGCGACGCATCTGGTTCATCATTGCCTGGGACGGCGGCGTGGTGCTCGTCTTGCGGGATATTGAAGAAGTCATCGTTGTTGGATGCGACGTCGGCATTAAACATATTATTGCTGCCGTTAGAAGACACTGGCCCAGCTTCTTCTCCGAGTGAAGCAAACGGGTCGGCGCCTGGCTCTTCTGAGCCAAAAAGCGAGGCTGCAGCCTCTACGCCGTTCATTTCGTGCTGCGATCTGTCGTTTGTATCGTCCACAACAACCAGAAAAGAGTCCAGGCCTGTCTAGGCAGCGTGAAGTTGGTAATGCCGCTCCGCTGTTTGGCTAACTTTGCTTCTGGGGACACGTCACTTTGGCAACCGAATGGCGAAAGAACTTCACACTGTGCTCCATTAAAGAAACAACCAATATATATAGAATTATGAACTACGAGGCAGAAATATAAATCCACTAATAGACTAATAGTCGACCATTTATATGGGAAGGTAACTCCTGAGTAATAACAAGAAAAAAGCGCGTAAAACAGTCTAAGCTACCATGCACAAAAAGAACGAACAGGTATATACAGAGAAGTGCGAGGTATGTACCGTAACTAAGAAGGTTAGATTGCTTATGTATAGTAATGCGATGAATAAATTGTCAGATTATCGAACTTTGAATGTATGTCGTGGAATATGGGATGTGTATGCAATTTGAGTGTCGAGTGGTTGGGTCATTGAGTGTGGTCCATTCGAATTAGTGGTGTGAGTTATGGTTGGAAGTTGTGATCCCGAAGATCAAGTTTTCCCAGTTGGCGCGTGCTTCTCAATGAGGCGTTCAACTGAAACAAGGACTTAGATTTCTGTTTGCTAATTCAGAACAAAGAAAGAACGTACTGGCCACGAGGTGCTTTGTATATGCACTAGAATGCCTGCGCATACTTTGCACTTGAGGTGTCACCCTGCTGAAGAGTGTTTCCTTCTGATCACCATCGGCTATGATCATAGCGCGCTGGAGAACATAGTCTAAAAAAATCAGAAAAAGGATCACACTAATCTGGAATCGTGACATGATCAACGCACTGGCATATTGATCCTTCATCATACCAGTGATTGGCGTAACACCGTCAGGTCTTGTGACAAGAATTTCGTCGATGAACCTCCGACGTGTTTCTGGATCCGCGCATAGTAGCGCCTTCTCACAGACATTAGAAGCAAACTTATGCCGAGCTAATGCCAACATTTGCCCGTGTAGTTTCGAAACGATGAGTGTCTTATCATGCGGCCTTCCATGCTCGAGAACATATTGCATGACATAGTTCTACAACAACAGATGAGAACTACAAACGAAATAAAAAACCTTAACTCACCCCAAATTGATCTTGCATCAAGCTCGTCGCGTTTTTGTGTAACTCATCCATAAGCGGTCTGGCGGTCTCCTCTGGGAGATGCTCGAGGCACCTTTGGAGCACCCGGCAGCCATAAGGATGAGTAGCGAGATCATACACATTCCCTCGGAAATTTTGAATAAAGCCTAGGTTATCAGGCGAGATTCGTTCAACAAGCTTTTGAATTACCTGATACAAGAACCAAGTATGAGAGATGTTCACTCGTGGTCAAAAACATAATTTACATGATTACCATTGGGATCTTTCATACATTTCAAAATGTGTGGCTCAAGTTCCTTGACAAAATTGGCCAGTTGTTCAGGGAGAACAAATTCAATTGCCTATTTACATAAAAAGTGAATATGAGTGACTGATATCCTAGCAATTGAGGAAGAATCACCTTCTGGACAACGCGACATCCATACATTTGTTGCGAGAGTCCATGGATACGGCCTTCCATAATTTGTGCGAGACGAATTTTTTGGACTTGCGTTCCATGCTCAAAGAGTTTTTGAATAACCTATACATCAGTCAAGCATTTGAATGACAAGAAAGTTCTAAATACATACATAGTTGCCAAAAACGTCAATCATCAGGGGAAGTGCATTGGCTGGTACGATCTCGTCAAAAATTGCCTGCTTTTCCTCGGACGTCGCACTTTCCAATTTCTGCTGGATGAACCTTGACCCATGCTGGTCTCCACTAAACTCGACAGCGTGTCCAAAAATGTCCTACAATGTCAATAGATCAACAACCAGGCACCGTCCGACTTTGAATTTCAAAAAGAAAATAGAGCGAACCCTGAGTTCCCATTTGCGTGACTTGTTGGCCCGAAACTCCTCCAGAAGGGGACTACGTAGAGCAGCAGCAGCAGTGTCAACGCCAGGCTGCCCAGACCACCGCTGCCCTCGCAAAGTATTGCGCAGGAATGCGTGTGGAAGAGACACTGGACCTGGCGGTATGAAAAATTGCGTGTAATCGGGGTGAGATGGTCGATACGGTGACGGTGATGATCGAATGGAATTATATAGAAAATGTGTTGTGGCCTGATGTATATTCGGGACATACTGAAGGGAAAGTTCAACAAAAAATTCTGTCAGAGTAAATGAATTTTTACTTGTGATCCTCGTTTCTTATCCGGCATCGTTACTGGCAGTTGGGGCACAACCATGGATGAATGGCTTGAGGGCGGTGGAGGTTGTGACTGTGAGTACATGACATTCTGGGACAGGGACAAGTAGTACTGTTGAGCTATTTGGGGTGGGTCATAGTAGTACATCTGTTGTCGGTATACGTCGGGGACAGCAACACCACTGGGATTCACCTGCGGCGCTGGTATACCAGGATTGGGATACAACGCGGAAGGCGTCGATGTATTTATCGTCGGCAGCGAGCCATAAACACTATCAGGTTGGCTGTAGCCATACTGAAAGTCGTGCCCATATGCATTGTAATCTGGAGGTGGGCCATAAGTATATGGACGCGGCAGAAGAGGAGGATGAGGGCTAGTTTGGGAGACGGGTAACGGTTGATGATTCAGGTATTCATCCTCAACAGGCATACCGCGTGAAGACAGAGGTAAGTCGTCATTCACGTTAGAGGAAATTTGAGTAGCGTTGTAATGACCGATTGAGCTACTCATATTTACGTTCTGAGAGCCGGAGTATCCAGAAACGGGAAACGTTTGCCTCGTGGGCGAAGGTACAGACGGAAACCGAGGTCCTTGATCCTTTCCAGGCCCAGTATCAAATCGCTGAGGAGAATATTGTCCGCTTTTTGGACCGCCTGATCGGTCGTCCTACATACTCGCGTCAAAAAATGAAGAACCACGAAATCTAAAATACTCGCCATTCTGGACGCGGTGAACGTGGCTTGAGTGACGGTAGCCTGCCTATCGAGAGCGCATGCATGATGCAAAGAGTTAACGTCCTATGCCAAATTTAGATCAAGAACCACGGCTAACGCGTCAATCTGAACCTTGGGAATTTGTGGGTCTGTGGCGTCATCCCAGTTGCCACTTGTTGACCGCGACGTTGAGCTGTAAGGGACATGGAAGCCCGTGTCGAGTCCGATGCCGCTTGCAACGGAGGATGTGGACGCGTTTCTTGTCGGTGGGTTGGAAGACCAACTCTAATACAAAAAGTTTGAGGATATAAAACATGGTGAATGCCTCGAGGCACGGACCGTCGTCATAGGCGTCCAATCACTCGCAAAGGACTTCGGGACACCCAAATTGCCATACATACGAAGAGCACTCTGTGGAAGGGGAGTGAGGACGAGAAGTCGAGCAAGAAAAAAAAAAACGGTACGTGACGAGGCGACCCCATAGGGGAACGGTGAGTAGAGGAGCCCGAGGGGATGCGGGAGGACATCGGATGGACGGTAACGGAGAAATTAGAGCTGTAGGTATTAATGAAGGATAGACAAAGGAAGCAAAGAAAAGGAAAGCAGAGACGGAAAGGGTGAATGTTTGAGACTGAAAAGAGGGTGGAATATAGTTGGCTACGCGAAGAACGACAACACTGTCAACAGTTTCGGCGAACTCACGAGGACGCGCACGTCCATGTCCTCGAACGGAGGCAATTTTCTCCACGACAAGATAATCCCGTGTTTCAGCCCGATCAATTGGGTTTAGTTCCAAGGTCCCCGTGCATGACGTAACCGAATTATTATGCCATTGCGACTGATATGTAGATAATACAAATGTCCCTCCTCCCCGCCGTCCCAGCCCCTCCGTCTCACCGCGAGTTGAAGAACCACGACGCCCGTTTCGCTGCTCCATGTTAGTATGAACAATCCACAACCACCGTGCGCACGACAACTTACATGATCTGCAATCTCGCCGATCAGATCTGCGTTCTCCGTATGTACATCAATTCAAGAACTACTCACCCTTCGTCATTCTGTAGTCGCGCCAGCGCCGCATTTCCCGCGCCGATGCCCCCACCAATCGCCGCCGGCGTCGCTCCGGCCGCTGTCCCGCCCCCACCGCGCAATGGCTTCGCAATCCGTCCAAAGCTCAGTGTCGACCCCGTCGCCCCTTTTTGCGCTTATCCAACACCAAGATTAATTTAGCACCCGAATATGTAATGCAAAAATTGTCCTCACCTCGAGCCTGATCGAGACGTTCTTTCACCGCTTGTAACTGAGCTTCAAATTTCTGATTCTGGATCGACAGCCGGCGGTCAGCATCCTGCAACAACGCTTCCAAATTTTGTATCCGCTCGTTGCGTGCAAGCAACTTCCGCTCAGCAATACCCGCTTCCTTCTTCAGACTAGAGTTCTGATCCACAAGCTTTGCAAGGAAAACACAAGCTTTCAGCAGGACCTCGACAAAATACCTTGGTCCTCACCTGTTTCTGCACCAGAGTTAGTTGCTCCAGATTCCGCTCCAGGAAGGCCATCTTCTTTTGCTGCGCCTTGCTATTGCTGTTGCGGATCACGTTATTGTACTGTTCCTTCATCTCATCAAGCTGTATTTCCAGCTCCACAACCTGTTCACAAGTTCAACATCAATGTATTCGAAGCTAAATCCTATAAGACATACCTTTTCGCAGCGATTCTGCAAATCGCGCATAAGAGACTTCTTGACACCGTCGAATTCTGCCAGTTGCACATTAATGGCCTTCCTTGTCCGCTCAAGGTCCTGGGCGCTTTCCGCTAGGTTCTTGCCACCCTCGATACCGGCTGATGTCACGGCAAATGCGCGCTTAGTAGTTACGAACATCAATATTACAATGTCAATCTCGACGCGATAATCTCACCTTAAGCTCCTCATTCACGCTCTTCAGGCTGTCAATCGAGGCGTTGAGGCTGCGAACCTCATTGCCCTTCAGTTCAAGCTGTTGCTTGAGATCTTGAACTTCACTCAAATGAGCGTCTCGTTTGGCAGCATATTGGGCCTCAAGTTTAGACTAAGCAAGAAACACTGGTTTCAAAGTTTTTTCCAGAGAACAAGGAGTGACAAACCTTGAGTTCTGCCATGGACTCGGCCAAGTCAACATCGCTAGTTTCCTCGTCATGTATTGTCTTCTCTGCACATGAAGTTAAACAAACGGGGTTTAAGTGCTTTGTAACAGATTTGACCCGGAGTAAGAAAGGTACTCACCCAAGAGTTCTTCGTATTCCGTCTCGAGCGCCGCCACCCTTGCTTCCAATTCATCACGTCTACGGGCTGCCATTTCGCTCTCTTCCTGGCTTTGTCTGAGCCTATCAGCGGTTTCCCTAATAACACCCTGACTCTCGGACAGCTGTCGCCGAATAGCGGTCAGATCTTCTGGGGTCAAGGCCTCTGTGGTATCTACACTGTCTAACTTGGTAAGAATTTGTCGTAATTGCTCGTCCTTCTCGGAGAATGTGCCCTGCTACAATATCGGTATAGAAAGGAGTGGCTTCAGAAGTGGTAGAAGTGGCAAATAAACTAGAGCAACGGACCGTATCGAATTTCGCCATCATTATTGCCATTTTCTCTTGCTTGCGTTTTTCCTTGTCCTCCGCAGCCACATCCTTTTGCACGGTCTTGAGCTCAAGGACCTGCTTCTTGAGTTCATCTAATTCACTCTTTGCATCCTGGTTCTGCTCTTTAAGGATATCAATGGTAATACTGCCCTCTTTGTTGTCGTAATTAAGCCTCTCGACTTGAAGTCTGAGCTCGTTCAATTGGCTAGACATAGCCTTGTTCTCCTATAAGTTCCGAGCAATGATCAACACCAAGCAATGTAAGTGCAAGAAACAACAAACCGTGTTGACCGAAGCCTCCTGCTCCTTCAAAAAAGTCAGCTCGTCCCTCAGCTCTTTCACAAGCTTTTCAGCAGTGTTGAGTGCCGACTCCTTCTCCGCAAGCTGATCACTAAGCTCATTTTCTCGTCTCAAGAACTCCTCCCTCTCATCTTTTTCTAGACCGATGACGGTTGGTGTCTGGGGGCGACTCTCTAGATCCCCTCTGAGACTCTCAATAGCAGGATTGACGGGTGTCAAGCTGCGAGAGGAACTCAATGGCGTAGATGGTGTGGGCGATGTGGGTGGCTTTTTGGGAGGAACGGTCAAAGATGCAGAAGTGGCTTTTCCCGAAGTAGCCCATTCGGACTCTTCCACTGTACCTCCAGACCGCCAGATCGCCAACTCAGCTTCGAGCGCACTGATGTATTTTTTATATCCTGTGTTCGCAAGGTTTGCTTTGGCCAAAAGTCCTTTGAGTTCCAGAGGAGAAAGTTCTGCATTCACACGAGCGGTGTTCTTAATAGACTTTGCCCGAATCCCAAAGCGAAGAGTTGATAAAGTTTCAGCCTCATTATATGATGATGGCGAGCAATTGATGATGAGTGTCGTCCGAGAGTTTCCACCGAGAGACTCTTGCAAGATACGAGTAAGCTTGGAGTCACGATACGGTATGTGCTTTGCCTGTTCGAATGTAACTCCTCAGATCATATGAATTATTCACAACCACGGAAACAAACCTTTCCATCTGTCAAAGCGTTGATGACCATTCCAAGGGCAGAAAGCGATTTGTTTATCTTCTTCGCCTCCTCAAGTGTCTGCCCAGAAGCTCCCGTCTTCCCAACCTTCTCCGAGCCTGCAAGGTCAACGAGGTAGAGGTTTCCAGTTTTTTGAGCCCCCGTTTCAGTATTTCTCTGTTGAATTGTAATCAGAAAGATGGAATGTGACCGAGATGATTCTGCGTTCATGTCTTCACGGATTGGTTAGAGACGATCTAGATGGGAAAAAAACGAACAATGACTTACTGGTCGATGAAACGATACGCGCCGCACCTCCTGTACGCATAATCTCATACACTTCTCTAGTACTGCTAACATAGTAGTCGGAGAGACCCTTCACATAAACACCTTTTGACTTTTCTTCATGAACTTGCAAATTATCGTTTTGAGCTGTCGAAAAAGAGATCAGTGCGGTCGTACAATGGATTCAGGTTCAAGACATACGGGAAAGCAAATCTCTGATTCGTTCTAAGTATATTTCCATGTAGGAAACCTTGACAAGGTATTCCAAATGCGCATCACTCTCGACGATGGATTGGAAGATCTGCTCGGTTATACGAGGAATAATTCCTTTCAACTCGTCTGAATCAATATCGGCACCCTGTAAATCTAATCAATTACACGGATTGGCAACGGAACAGTCAATGACTTCACCATCATGGTAAAGGTCTTTCCACTTCCAGTTTGTCCATATGCGAATACCGTGCCATTGTAACCGTCGAGGACATCTAAAACATTGTCAGACTGGGAAGCAATCAAAGACACCAGCCAACAAGTCTCGTATCCTAATGAAGGGCCTCATTACCTTTGACGATGCTGTGACAATCAATCGTATGAGAGGGACCAACGATATAGACCGCAACAAGAACTCACTCTTTAACACCATAGTCAAACACTTCGGCTTGCTTTGTACCCATAGGAAAGACCCTATCGAATGTGAATCCATCCTTCTCTGGTCCGGAACCGACGGCAGCAGAGCGGATCTGCACGGTCTGCAGGTTATCGTCGAAGCTGACACATATCTCACCACCTTCACGAGCTTCTATCGCGTTTGGTGGTCGAAATCTATGACACAAGGATCAGGAAATATGCTAGACAAGGAGATTACGGACACGCGCACCGACAGACCACTTTGATGTTTGTAGAGCTTGCCATGATGTCGGTCTATGGTATCAAGGAGTACGCTCCGTTTCCAGAGGACACACGGTGAACCGTGGATATATAAGAGGGTATCGGGTCCGTGAAACGTGCACTAATGGCCGGCAGTGCTTTGAATGCTGGAGATGTTTGCAGTTGTTGCCGCGACTGAACAAAGTAGCTCAGAAACTTGGTGGGTTTTTCTTGATCCACATCAGGTGAAATTCTAACCCAACGTGATGTTATCATAATACACTACTACATGCGTTATCAAGTACAAAATGAAATGTCTAGTAAAAAGCTGAAACGGAACATAATGCGGCCCTTCTATTCTTCGTCACTGTCTTCTTCGCCGGAAGTTGGCACGGGAACTCGTCTGCTAGTTGAAGTGGCTGGACGACGAGGGGCTTGGGAACTTTGGGCGGCGTCCGCAGCATCTATCCACTCAGAATAAATGTCGATGGGCTCCGTGAGGTCTGCAATTTTCAAGTTATCACGAGCAAGTAAAATCTTAGAGACACTCACGATTGACTTTGCTTTGATATCGTTGATCGCAGACCCTGCAAGCGAGATACGCAACACCCTCTTTTCTATCGAGCCTAACCGTAACGGACTTGTCGTGATGGCAGAATAAACATGTGAATGCAGTGTCTGCGGGCAAATCAGGAATATACTACAAATGAAACAGAAAGACTGACCAAGGGGAACTTTTTGCCTAGCAGGCGCTGGCTTCCTAGACGACTTTTTTCGTTTGCCCATCGTGGTCGCACGAGTGACTTGAATATTTGAAACTCGCCACACCTCATCATGCTATCACGTGACTGGACGCGATATGTTGTTGACAAATGCTTGGCACATATTCAAGGTCGTTCAACGTCCTGGGCAGATTTTCGTATTTCTTGTCCTATGGCTGCTCGTCGGTCGGCGTCGTCGCGCGCCCGCGTGAACAGCAATGTGACTCTACCATCGAGTATTCTCCCAAGGTCTCGCTCTGTCATGTCAGGTATTGCTCCAGCCATGCGCCCCACTGAAGACACGCCGCAAAGCTCCATTGTAACATTAGCACAGCGGAATATCAAGTCGACGTCATCACATGAAGAAACAGAGACGAATATTCAGGTCGTGATTCGTTGCAGAGGGCGTTCGCAACGCGAGATACAAGACAACTCCCCAATCATTGTCACCTCATCCGGTCCAAAGAGCAAAGACGTGTCTATCGAGCTCTCCGCACCTGTATCGAGTCTTGGGCTTGTAACGATGCCGCCGGTTAGAACGTATCCCTTCGACTTGGCCTTTGGGCCCGAGGCAGACCAGGCAATGATATACCACGAAGTTGTCAGTCCTATGCTCGAAGAAGTTCTTATGGGATACAATTGCACTCTTTTTGCATATGGACAGACAGGGACTGGTAAAACGTATGTGTACCAATCAAACGTTTTGTCGATACTTACTTCCCTCCTAGATACACAATGCAAGGCGACCTGGAGCCAACCCCAATGGGTAACCCTTCTGCGAACGCTGGCATGATTCCCCGAGTGCTCTTTCGTCTTTTCCATCAACTCGAGACCTCAAAATTAGACTTCAGCGTCAAAATCTCTTATATTGAACTGTATAACGAAGAACTACGTGACCTTCTCGCAAGTGATCTCTCTGCTCCAAATGGCTCTACCCAGCCAATGGGAATGGGTAGTAAAGATGCCAACAAGGCCCCCGACAATGGTTTAAGAATATTTGACGATACCAGCAAACGTGGTGTCACAATTCAAGGCCTCGAAGAGCTCGTGGTGAAGGATTCTCGAGCTGCCTTGGCCTTGTTGACCAAAGGTAGCCAACGAAGACAAATAGCATCAACAAAGTTCAATGACCATTCTAGTCGCTCGCACTCGGTCTTCTCCATTACCGTTCACGTGAAGGAACCGTCCATCGTCGGAGAAGACCTTTTGAAGGTTGGAAAGCTCAATCTTGTAGATTTGGCTGGATCAGAGAACATTGGCCGGTCAGGAGCGGAAAATAAAAGAGCTAGGGAAGCTGGTATGATCAACCAGAGTCTTCTAACTCTTGGTCGCGTTATCAACGCGCTTGTGGACAGGGCTTCACACATTCCTTACAGGTATAAAATGAATCTAGTCTACTAAGTTCTATGTTTCTAACATGGTTTCTTTCAGAGAATCGAAGCTTACCCGCCTTCTACAAGATTCTTTGGGTGGCCGAACGAAAACATGTATCATTGCGACGATATCACCTGCGCGTTCCAACATCGAAGAAACCCTGTCGACCCTCGACTATGCTATACGCGCCAAATCTATCAAGAACAAGCCGGAACTCAATCAACGCACGACTCGTAACTCCCTCATTAAAGACTACGTTGCCGAAATTGAACGTCTCAAGGCCGATTTGGTGGCAGCACGGGAAAAGAATGGCATTTTCTTCTCGGAGGAGACATGGAATCAGATGGCTGCAGAGCAGGAATTGCATAAGACTGAACTCGAGGAGGCTCGCAAGCAGGTCCAAATAGTTGAGGGCCAGATGCGTGCGGTTCGAGACGAGTTTGAGCAGAGCATAGGACTACTCAAGATTCGAGAGGGAGAATTGAAGGAGACTCGAAAGAAGCTGGAGAATGCTGAATCTGTTCTAGAGAGAAAGGAAGAAGAGCTCGTTGTTGTCAAGGGAGCGTTGGAGGAAGAAATTGTTGTGCGACAGGCGCACCAGGAGTCAGAGATCGCTCTCGACCGAGTGGCGTCTGGCCTCAAGAAAGCTGTAAATAATAGCGTGAAAGATCTTGCGTCTTTGTTCGAGAAACTAGGTGCGCTACAAAACCGTTTTCTAGTCGCGTAATTGCATCTGATCTCTTTATAGAACGCAAAACAGCGGTCCTAAACTCGAACTCGCAGACTGTGTTGACTCACGGAACAATCCTCTCAAAGACAAGCGAGACACTATCTCAAAAGCTGGTCGAATTTGCAAATTTTTCATCTCAAAGCCTTACCACGCTCAGCGCTGAAGTTAATGATTTTGAAGCAAAGGAGCTAGAAACGTTAGCTGCCAATTCCGACAAACTTGACGGACAGATCGAACGTCTAAAAGGGGCGCTTGATCTTATTCAAGCCAAAGATGTCTTAGAGGCGAAGGCACTCGAGGACGCACATCGTGTTATGAAGGAGGTTCACGACACTTTCAAGGTTGGCTTCGGTACTTGGGGCAAGACTTTGACACAGACGTGTAAAGAAGCTTGCCATAACCTGGACTCCGCAGCCCTTGCGGCTTTCAAATCCGCCGAGGATGGGTTGACTTCTATGCACACTCTAGTCGAGAGTGTAGTAGGATGCGCAGCCGAATACATCGCCGCTGAACGTCAAGACATCCAGAAAACCAAGGAAATAGTCGCCAATGTTTCGCAGGAGGAAATCAGCAGGCTCAAACGCCAGAATGAGGCATTGAATAAAATGCTGACTGCAGAAAGGATCAAGGGCGACAAAGCTAAGGACGAGCTGATACGGCGCGTATCCGGCCTCCTGGGCGAATTCACAACCGAGAGGGATCGGAGTTTGAGGGAAGCAGCTCATGTCGTCCTAGAATCCAACTGTGAGGCAGAGGAGGAGATTAAGACCTTTTTGAAAAATCACGAGGAATCTACGGAGAAAATGGAAAGTATCGGCGTCAAGGTGGGCAAACAGTTGGAACAAAGACGACGCGAGGGGAAAAGAGCAAGAGATGGCACCTTCAAGGTTAGTATCATTTTCCAATCCTGTCTTCCTTTAATTGATCATGATCCAGATCATCAGCACTACACAAGCAGGTTTCACCAGCGACATCCAAGAACTAGACAATGCTGTTTCTGGTTCGATATCATCATATTCAACGCAAGTGCAAGCACAGGCAGACGCTATGTCGCATTCGTGTTCTACTGGTAAGTAGCCGATTCAGCGAGAGATCGACTGTATTGATTATCATCGTACCAGCGTTTGATCAACATTCACGAGCCAAGCGTGCCAGAATCGAGGCAACAACTTCGTTAGGGGGAGCCGTTCAGTCAGATTATCGTCATATGCAAGAAGACGTCGCAATTTTTTTTACCAACTTTGAAGCTTTTGCCGGCCATCTTACTTCTGGGGTTTGCTTCATCATCTTCGAGAAAATGCATTTATTCGATGTTGATGGTTTCATAGATGACTGAACTTGGCACAACGACAGAATCGTATTGCAGCACCGCAAGGACGAACCTTTCAACTCTTCAGACTTCGATAGAAGCTGTATCTGAGCATGGCGCTCAAGAGGACCAATCGACAGGTCACACGCCTAGGAAACGTAACTGGGACCACGTCGACGAATGGGAGTTGACGAAACCACGCGACACGCTTTTGAAAACATGGAGAGGACGAGGCATATCAGCTGTAGGCAGCGAAACGTTCCTCGCTGAGCATCTCCCTCTGCCCGAAGACGACGCTCTGCAAGAAGATGAAGAAAGAAATGCATTGGATTTGACACATGAGATGGAGGTTGAAAATGTGCCGCCGCCACTAGCGGTGCCAGTTGTAGTGCCACGGCCCAGTACATCAAAAATGGGACACAAAAAGGCTCCGTATATAGACACTCTTGCGGACACTCGGAATGTATATGCCACTCGTGGCTCTCGAAGGGCGCGCTAGACTACCACATATCTGTAGTGTATTGTATACTAACCGTAATTTATTTCCTCATGACATTCCACATCCTGCGGACATCTGCATGCCTCACAACAATGATTAGGTAACCTCACTACCACACAACATCGTCCTCCACAGTCCAAGATTGATATTGAAGTCCCTGTACAATGGCTGCCGGCCTCAGAAGTACGCCAAGACTGTCATTGCCTTCTCAACGACAAATGACTAATCCCCCTCAGCCGTTATCTTGCTCTCCTTCGTCCTCGCCGTCGGATTCCTCATGATCATCCTTTCTTGCGCTCTCTGGCATAATTGGTTACCTCTCCTTGTCGGTACGCAGTAGTAGTAAATGGTGTAAAGGCGGATCTGAAGTGGTCTTACAGCTCTGACATTCGTTCTCGCCCCGTTGCCCAACGCCGTCTTTGCCCATTGTGGCTCCGACGAGTATGGTGAAAACTCAGGCCCAGTAGATCTTGGCCGCTTCTTGACATCTATCATCGTCGTATCCGGCTTTGCGTTGCCAATTATTCTTGCTCATTCGGAGGTCATTAACCCGAAGGCTTGCGTTATGTCAATAATTGGGGGCGGGTGCGTCACGTCCTTTCCAATTGTCGAGGAAGTTATCTAATACTATACAGGTTGGTCTATGGTACAATACTAGCATACTCCGCCGCATTCAATCAGGAGGAGTCAGATTATGAATGATACGCTAGTCTGTGGATTACTCTTGTCAATGTACTGAATTGTATAACGGTGCGGGATTAGATGGCTGGCAGTGCAGCCAAACGACATGGTTATGGAGTTGTTGAGTTACTCTGTATCCCCACCTCGTACAGTGGCTATAAGGTGGCCGATACCTGCCCGACTGGTATCTGACCGAGGAGCATCGTGACCGCGGACTTCTGCAGATATTCCGAAACGACCTTTCGAAAGGAAGCAAATTGCTGTGTCGATTCCTCGTGTTTCTCCGCTCTCCAGACGCCCCACAGCCAATTCGCTGAGGGCACCTTCATAGACAATATGTTCCGATGGCTCCATTTCCAGGTCCATGATGAAAATCTGTGGAGAGGCTGCCACAAAGGTCAACATCTCAACCACAGAGAGCATACGAACAAACGCTCACGAGATGTGTTGGTTATCAATGTACGAAGGTATACAAACTCATCCGCAGGCGGATAGAACTTCCCTTCATGCTCAACAAGAGTGTGGTCGTCGATTGATGAATCATTATAAACCACAAGTGATAATTGGACCCGCGCATTTTCTAGTCGTAGTGTTTCCAACATCGGCAGTGTCATGCGCTGTTGCCTTAGTGAAAGCTCCCCGAAGCGTACACCTCCCGTCTGTCGCTCCCTACGTCAGCAAACTCAAGTGACTACTTGCCAAGGGACCAACCTCTCGCCATCTTCCCCGGACAATCTTGAACAATTCCTCTCGATACCAAAAGAATTCACGTTGAGTCCTCGCTTCCCGATCTGACAATTTGGACTTCTGAACGACAAACTGCCGGTCTGATAGAGTAGGTATTGGTTGTGAGAGTTGTCCTTCCGGCAGAATGAACTTTCGTATTGGAATGACAAGTCTAAATTGATACCCTAAATAAGAACCTAGCAGGATCGAGGTATAAAAGCCTCACCGTGACATTGATCCTGGAGGCACGGTCGCGGAAACTGAAGCTGGGGATGCATCTAGGAATCAAACTGTTGGAACGACCCAAGGTTCTCAATGATCTGGCTTAACAAACCTGCCTGAGACCTCTCAAACGTAACATCAAACGGGGAACCATATGTATTCCGCACTTCAATTGAGAATAAGCACCAATTGGCTTCGTCGTTGACGTATAGGGTTACCCTCCGACGTCTTACCCGTTCGTCTACAGCATTATCAACGCTTGAAGAATGATGAGGGAAGGGCAAAATATCTAAGGCATGACATTCAAGCATATGGTAAACTGTGGCCATGACTGGATAAGAGAGCTGGCGAATGTGGAAGATCTCGGTTGATCCATTAAGAACGGGCGATTCACGATGCACATATGAATAAGAGAAGTGGATTGTGCCATGTGTGCTGTAAGCTTATTGTCAGCTGAAGAGACGGGGATACAATGAGTCAAGTTCACCATCCAACTTTGCCAATGCAAATCACTGAGAGTGTCAGTTTCTGGCCTGGTTGTATGTGGATATCTTTAGCTTCCTCTTGATTCCACGAGAAGACAGGCCGCTGGATCAAGCTATATTCAGTCTCATAGGTTTCGAATACAGACAGTTCACCCTCAGACAGGGCTTGCTGGGCTGGAACAATGGTGGAATCATCAAAGACAAGCCTCAGGAAGTCAATCGGGAAAGGAGAGACATTCTCGAGAGTTACCCGTATAGCCGACCTATTGAGAGTCAGAAAACAGTAATTTGGATATGAAACTTTGATTTCTCTCACTGTTCCCCGTTGTACAACATCAGTGCACCATGCGTGAGTGAAGTCCTCCGTATACGCAGGAAAGGCTGTTCTGGCACTACCGTACACTCCATGAATCGGAAAGATCCGGTTTTCGTTGCAGTCGATGGTGATCGACTTGGTCGTTTTTGGCTTTTCTCCCAAGGGAATGACTCGATGCCAGAGTATTTTGACCGACCAACCTCACAAGCAAGTGCACCTCTTTTACGAGAGAGCCGTTGCTCTTCTTCGCTTGTCAGCAATGGCGTAATAAACTCACGGCTGGCTCCTCCAGGGGCTTGAACTCGACAACCTCGGATGATCAATTTACCGGTCTCAAGGGCTTTACCGGATAGTATGACTTCATGAAAAGAATGAGCTGGAATAACGACGCGGAGAGGGCGTAATTCAAACGGAACACCGGTTGTACTGAAAAGAACAAGTTGGCGTCAAGCAGAAAAGGCAACATAGGGTCACCTACCTCAGAGATAGTGATTGTAATTCGAGATCAAAGATATATGGGTTCTGCAAAATGACAACAAACTCAAGTGTTTCTCCTTGTACAACTAAGTTCTTTCCCTGCAGTTACAATGTGAGGTTACTGAAAATTCCGCGTCAAAAAGCATACCTCTCCGACAGCAACCTTACGGGGATTATACAAGAAGGGATCCATGCCACCAGTCAGAATGGGAGAGATGCCAGATGACGTTGGTTGTAGTGCTGAGATGGGCTTCTCAACAGGTAACCGAGCGGAAGGTATCCTGGATAAATAGGGAATTTTTAAATCTTGCAAACTCTCATAGCAAAAGTGGCACACACGGCGCAAGCGTGATACTAACAACAGGCCGACCAGACCAGTACTCTACTGACTTGGTATCTCCTCGTCTTCGAGCCGTCGCCAAAGCTCGCGTAGAAGTTGAGTAAAGATGATATTGATCACCAGGCGATAGGACAGTCTGGAGAGTTTTGAGCGCAGAAAGTGCAAACTGGGCCACAGCAGGAAAGTCTGAAAGGTAATATCTGTTACTTGTACATGTATCTGTGGCAGGCAACTTACCAGGCAAAGCTTCTGCCACTGCCACTGCCTCTCGAACCACTCCAACTTGTAGTTCGGGCCAACCATATGGTTCTATGTTTTCGAAAGTCTCGTTATCATAGTCTTCATAGCTCGGTGAAGTAGTTTCCTCAGCCTTGGCAGATGGTAAACCACTGTTGGGATTCATGTCGACCAACTTGACAGCATCAAGATTAATTCCGAGGACCTTGCACGCATACTTCAGCAATTCCAGAATGCTGTCATTGCCGTCTGTGCTCTCGCTCATTCTGACACCGACGCCGTTCCATCCGCCACCACCGGATGAATTCATCCCGTGTATCCCAAGCCCCGATGTTCCAGGGACACTTGACATCCTGGAAAGACCATCCTCTTCACGTCCACATACCATCAAGTCCAGAATACAACCAAGGACTTCACGTAAGATATAGGCCTCTTTTCTTCGGTATCCAAGGTAAGCATAGAGGCTCGACATTGCTTCTAGAACTGCAATGCGTTCCCGTGCTCCAAGATGCAATAACCACGGTCCGTGAATCTGAGAAAGAGTTGAAGCAATGAAAGTCCTTGAAATGCCTGAGATAGAGCTGAGACGTTCAAGATGTGCCCAGCTGATATCATCCTTCGTCAGAGTTGGTGGTAAATAGGGCTTCGGACCCGGCTGCAACATTGCAGTAAACGCAAGAGGACCCCAGCCCTTAGCAGACCAGATAGCAAAAAGGAAAGATGAGTGACGGAGAACACAGGACGTATAGAGGTAGGAAAGGAGAGAGTAATTTGGATCTCCTTCACTGGTAGGTGACTTGTAGTAAAGGGCGGTAGCTTGTACAAGTCGGTCGCATGTTTCTGCCCAAGGTTCTTTTGACTCGGTTAATGAATTTTGCTGACAAGGAAATGAGTAAATCATTTGGTCAGGAAATAAGTCAACGAACCAAACCATTGCCAACAGACCACGATTCTATCACAGAGACTGTGGCAAGTCCTTCAAGTGTAGCGGCATTCCAGACATGATCCTGTGAAGACTTAAAGAGCTGCACGGACTCAAGATACCTACAAAGGGTTATATTTCAACGAATAGGACTTTGATTCACAACATACCACACCAGAGCATCCTCAGGCCTTCCTGACAATAAGAAGAGGTCACCGAGCACTTTGAAAAGCCGAGCATGAGATGAGGCAACACCAATAGTACTCAGCCGTTTTCTGATGGGTTGAGAAGCCGCATTTGACTGGCGAAAACCTGGTCCAGACGAAGTGCGCTTGATCGGGGCGGCAGCCAACGTGAAATTGCCCTTAGCCAGATCTGGCTGGCTATTGTGAGAAGGAAGTGGCGGTAATGAATCCTTTCGAGAGCCATTCAAGGGTTCAGGGATTTCCGACAGCGGAGGTATTGTTGGCAACACGGTTGAGTTAAGGTATTCATTACCCATCGGGCTCTCCAGGGCTTGAACCTTGACAAAATGTCGGTAACAATAAGATACGAAGGAAGTGGCGATACATACTAAAACTCCAAATTCTCCAAGGATCTGTGAGCATAGGTCCGCCAATAGTGTTCCGACATAGAGCTTCTTGTTGCCCATCATGCTTGGAAGAATAAACAGCCCAGGTAGAACATCCCCAATGCTCAGGTTCGTATCCTCACCCTCTTCAAAGACAAAGCAATTCCTAGCCAGAGGATATATGCCTTCGGAGGGGAATATGTCAAGCAATGAAGAATTGAATTGAGCATAAACCGAGGGAAGAGAATCGTTGTTCGAGCATGTCGCAACTCCAATCACAGCAAGGGGAAAGTGAGATATCCGTAAAAGCGAGAGGGGAAGATGTGACCGAGGCGGTGGATGGGTAGGAAAACTGAGGTGTAAATATCCGGTGGACAGTGGACTAGGCATGAACCGACCTGAAGCAAGTAAACGTCAGGAATATACACCCAGACTACCCGTTTTCTCACCTCTCTCATCCTTGTGATCAGCGGGAATGTCACCAAGTCTCACAGACTCGAAGCTGCGAATTTCCGCTGCATACTTCTCGAATGAAGACTGGGGTATGGAACCAACCGGTATGAGCAATATTCGAACATGGGCTAAAGATGCGAAGGCATGAGTATCCATGCGTGCCAGACGCGACCCCTGCGAGCTTGACGATAGAGCGACGAAGTCGACGTGCTAGTAAGGAGAGTTGAGAAACGAGGTACGCGTCGATCAGTAATAATAAACGATACCCATTGGCTGCCATCAACACGTCTTCAATCACCATCCATCGCCTCCATAGACCTCAAGAATGGTATATTACGTGATTTAGCTCACTGTGGCCTGCTTTTAACAAATTGGCAGGGTGCAAGCGACAAAGCTGTAGGTGGAGCCATGTTGCTGGCAGCTGCTGTTGTGTTCACCTACTACACAACCTGGGCACTTCTTCTCGTGCGTATTTAACTACCCTGGACCCTTTCAAACCACTGAATCGTTACAACGGCAGCCCTTTTTCGACTCCTCTAGTGAAATACACGCTTTCTTTCCTCCACGGGAATGGGCAGTGAGGATTCCTGCATTTATCCTGGTTGTCGGCGTTTCAGCGATTGGTTTCTTTGTGGGCTCGACGATTGTGAAAGAAAACCGTAAAAAAGCCCAAAGAGAGAGGCTACGAGCGGCGTAAATTATGCGTATTGAGTTGGGTATTCGAACAACTACAGGGGATGATAATACAAATCAAGTTGTGGCTCGCATGTCCCTTCGGTGTCTCTCCAGCATTTTCCTGTCTTGCACAACTCTAGCCTCCGACATCCTGAACTTCTCTGCCGCTACGATATCTTTAGCTGCCTGATTAACCAATATCTCGAACTGAGTTGCCGGCGGTGGTTCCGACATATATCGCAAGGCGCGGGTCAACTGTAGAGCATTGAATAAGTCCAGAGCAAGCTTCAATTTTACTTGATCACAAACCTTCTGTTTGACGGTGTCCCCAGGACCAAGCTGGCGCAACCGATTCAAAGTTGTTATATGAGCGGAGACATCAAGTACAATCGGTGTACGTAGTGTTCGGATGAAAATAAATAATTCTGCTACGGATGACAGAACCAAAGTGCCGGCAGCCTGGACAGGACCTCTAGTAAGTCGTTTTGAGTGATAGACAAGTTACTCACTTGATACAATGCTCCACCCGAATCAATTTCAAACTGGTTTATGAAACCTTCGAAGGGTGGCCATAACTCGGTCCAGACGGCGAAAGTTTGAGAGTCCTTCATGACATTGCCACTCCCAGATACCTTGAATGCCAGTAGGATCCATAGTTTTATAGCGATGTAGGCATGATTCAAATCGATCACTACTGATTCTGAGTTGGTCGCTAACCCCTGAGAGTATCCGCGTATCAGCCCATGGTATGCATAGGAGAAGCTGGGTAACTGAGCGAACAACGCCGTGTGCCAGTTCTCCTTTTGTTCCAGTAATGCAGTTATCGTCAAGATACTCCAAGATCGAACTTTGAGATTAGTGTGTAGAGCTTTCTGTTAAAAGCAAGCCGTGGAGAGTCTTCTCTATATGATCGAAGTCGCCTACCTCTGAGCCATAATCAGATAGTTTGTTCATGACGTTTGGGTCTTGGGCTGAAACTTGCAAAATCAACCGTGCAGCAGCAAGAGATGCTGCAAAATCCTTTTCAATATCTTGCCAGGGATGATTCTGAATGAAGTGGATGGCAGGCTCCACTAGATCAGGGAATATTGACAAGTGGCCGATGGTAGACGGAAAGCCATTGACACCAGAAGTCTGTGTGGTCGTGATTGCCTACGGGAGGGTCCATAAGACCAAAATACAAAAGAAAGAAAAAAAAAAGCACACTTCGATCATGGAATTCAACGTGGACGGTAAGACACGAGCTTTCAATCGTAGACCATCACTTAGGACCTCTGACAACGAGTTGAGGACAACGTTGGTAACAGCAACTTCGTTAGAAGCTTTTCTATGCAAACTGCTCGTTGCTTGCAGGAGACGAGATAAGCCCTCCGTGCCGACGTGAAGACGGCATAAGAGCACCCTCAATATTGTGTCGACACAAGATAGAATGTCCTGAGGACTCATTGATCAACGTCATGCGTTGTATACAAAAATAGACGCGAACTGACGCGACTGAGTGTTTTGTTGTGATAAACAATGACGGCGCATGTGATCAAGAGAGGATCTGGATTTATGCTCTCTGGATTCCATTCGGTTGCTCGGCGAGAAAATTGAATGAGCTGCTGGCCGACAACTACGTCACGATACGAATCAGGTAGGTAAAGGCGATAAGGATGAATGCATTCTCACATTGCACCAGTTCTGAAGTGAAGCCTTGATGATAAACGACCTCTACGTATGTCCGTAGATTGTTGAGCACGTTTTGGAAAGTGACTTGATCGGTATCAAGAACCCGGGTGAGAAGATCTCGAAGTAAGAGTTCGCATAGACTCTGTGACAAATTGGGATTATTCTTCGCATTATTATCGGTGACTTGTTTGAGGACGATGAAAAAGTCTCGATGCAGTTGTCGCTAAGAATATGTGGACAAGGGAATTACATAAATCCGAACAGTATCCAGTCACCTACCTTCAGTAGATTGGCAAACAGACCGTTTTGAGCGTATCTGTCAAGAACATGAATGTCTTTTTGCTTGGGCAGGAAAATAGAAAAGTACAAACTTTGTGAAGCTTGTGTCGAGAAATACTTTGGCTTGGGTAGATAAGGCATCCTGGCTATGGTGTTGACTCTGAGACGCAACGAAGGTAGCAATAGCTTCGACAGCCGTGCTAAGGAATATTTGAAATTAGAGGCAGATACAAGTGTCACGTTGTTGAACGTACTAAATGAAGGATCCCATGATCGAGTGCCATCGCTTGACGAAAGCATTGACGACAGAAAGTGCAAGTTGACGGAGATCGTAGCTGATATCTATGGCGAGGCAATCCAATGCACGTATCACGGCACGGCGAAGAGCTTGTTGAAGATGCTTGAGAACTCTGCTCTCGAAGTCATGCTTGTATATTATGATACAGAGTGTTTCTAACATGTTCTTGCATGTCAAGATGGGAAGAGAATGCAGATCGTTGACCGAGCAAAACATGGTCAAGAAAACATCAATCAACGCGGAACCAACAAGTACGGGTACGGGTCGTTCGTCAAAATCATATGAGCCTACCATGACAGAAGGAGGTATATCCACTGAATGAGAGGCGTCCATGACTGCGAGTAATTGGTTGATACATGGGAGCGCGATATCGTTGATCTCGCTGACTTCTCCGAAGTGTACCTGGAACGATTGGCTCGTTTGCGAAGGTACCGATAAGACATCGTTGAAGCCTATAATATGGACCAGATGGCTCTTGACTTTGAGAAGTGCGAAGCTATCGATTGGAATACCGTCCGCGATCATCTGTAGACTTAGAAAGACGACGGAAACCTAACACAAGAGAGGTCAGAATTTTCCATAGCATTGAGTAGACCAACAGACACGTAGTTTGACTAGGTCTGGGTCGCTGGCGGAGGGAAATCCATATAACGACTAGAGCATGATTGATCGTTGAGTCGCCGTGGACCAAGGTTGTATGACTCACGAGATGAGCAGCTGCAGGATCACTCGCGTTGTAGTCGTGTTCTACGAGGGCTTCGATGATTGCGTCCCATGAGAGAACTTGGAAATTCAGTCTACGACAGGCAAGTCGTGAAATGTGCGCCTTACCTTTCCAGCGAGGAAGATGAGAACGAAGCTGGGTGAGGAAAGAAATCAGCTTCAAACGTTCCGTTATCGGCGACTTTGATAGCAACTCGTTCCAGCAGGCCGAAATAGCTTGGAAGTGCGCGGGAAGAAGTGTCGCAGAACATGTTCCAGCAGCAAGACGAATTTCCTCCTGAGCATCGTTTCTTGTTCGTTAAACCGTCAAATGAAGTTAGCAATCTATAAAACTCACCCTCTGGTCCGCCCAAAGTGAAGTGAAAAAGTAGTAAAAAACATCTGCCACACTTGGCCGCCACTGACGATCCTCCACATTGAATGACGGACTGATCACATCCAAAATGATTCTAAAAAGACGGCTCACTGCCTGGAGTCTAAACGGCGTGCTTGTTTAGTTCATAGATATGCATAACTTGTAAGTACACACCGCCTCTCCCAACTACTGGTCGGTAGAAAATAGGTCTCCAAAATATCTCTAAAAGGCTCAGAGTCGACCACTAAATTCCTCAATAGGAAATGCGCTCGTAATTCGAAAACCTCTGGGCGTTGTATGTCATACAATTTCCAAGCGCTGCGAATTTGTGATAACCCCATCTCGCTCTAAGTTTAAAAAACCTACCAGTTGGCTAGGTAACGTCCATTGCGTAGAATAAAATTATCCACTTCGTAAGACTCCAGATACGGTGAATGCGTCAAAAAGAGGTACAAAAACTTGCCGACGAGACAAGACACGTCTTCAGAGTTGGCAGACATGTAGTGGTCGAGAGCGACCATGAGTTGAGCATCAATCACCACAGGGTCCACAACCATTGATACACGGACATTCATTTTCCTCCTGTTTTTCGTGGTTTCAGCGATAGTCCATGGAAGCACTAGAGATGACACACCGCGAAGGGAGACTACGGATATCTGTGTCTAAAACAATGCCGAACTCCTGGAGCTTTATCCTATCACATCCATATAGTAGAAGACAACTTGCGAGGGTAACTCGAACAAAAGAAACGCTGTGAGTAGATCGATCGTCAGTCTTTAATGTATACCCTTCGCCGTTTATAGGCTCACAGGTCTTCATCTGGTTCATTATTCTTCAGAGCGTTTGTCATCGGGAGACTAAGCCTTTCATGGAGCTGGGATATTAGACTTTGTATTTCTTGCCGTCCTTTAGGCCTCAACCATGTTGACACCATAATCGCTTTCGCTAACAAGAAGGAATCAGCCAACGAAGAGTCAGAACGTTTCACGAGGGCTGAGAAGGTCTCAAAAATTGTCAGAGGTACGTCGACGCCTGCATTAGCGAGAAGACAGAGCCATTGCAAACTACGACCTAGTCCTGCGTTGCTCTCCCCTGCCATACGCATGATCACCTGCCACGAATCCACCGGTGCGTTGACCATAGGCATATCAGCTTGCTCAGAGTGAGTGTTGGTGTTAGTGCCATCTCCTTCTCGAGGGAATAGCCGGAGCAAGGATTGAATGGGCTGTACCAAACACTAGAAGTATTCACGTGGAATCCAAGAAATGTTGTCTTACCTCTTTCGATAGTCCTTGAGAAGTCGACTCCAACCAGTGTATGAAGAGGTTGCTGAATACAGTGAAAGTGATATGGGAGTGGTATAGCCTCGTAATATGATGAAGGATCTTGTCATGGTGCATCGACAAATCATTCTACAAACAATGGAGGCTTGGCCGTGAAAAGAGCTCTCAAAAATCATACCTGATGGTTGGTGGCGAATTCCATCCTGACACAATAATCGGGGATAGGGACAAAATCAGCATCCAGACAGGCATCATAAACAAGGGTGGCGTAGGCTACAGGATCTAAATCATGTAGAGCTAGTAACCAGGGCTTGGCATATCTCGACAAGAGAGCACGTCTCGTCGTGAGATAATCCCCACCATTATTACTCAAGTTTGATGGAGGAGGCCGAAATCTGTCAGACGACGGCCATAGAACTGGGTCTTGTGGTGATCGAACTCCAGGTAGAGACCTACCTTTCGCCAAATAATCTCGTAGGATTATAGCGAGATGGTCATCCTAAGGATCGTTGACAGGACTAAATTGGCTTCTGATAGTCAATGAGCTAACGCACCTCTGCAAGTACCCACGAAAGGACGGATCGCGTCAACCGCTGGAGGCCAGAGTCAGAAGCAAGGCCGTTTGGCCAGAGCCTTCGAACAAGCAGCAACAAACCGGCTTCAGCAACGGAAAGATCAAGGTCTTGCAGGCATCCTTCAACTGCCGCGACTAGAAGCTCGACTGTGGGTGAGAGATCAAGACTAGAGGGCATTGGGAACGAGCAGTGGATTCTTGTAACGTGATCTCCATTGAAAAGGAGCGATTCATGATCTATCCGCTCGAAGAGACCGAGATGATGAAGGTGGGAAAGCAGGAGCCGCGCAATGACGTCTGAGTGGATGTTTAGTCCATGTCCCAGAGAATCACGCATGTGTGACAGGGGTACTACGTCAAAAAGAGAGGAGGGTATTTTTGGGGGGTGAGTTATCGAAGCTCCTGGCTGTGTAACACTCAAGAGGTCAGAGGAGGACCCATAATGAATGTGGTCTTCAGTATAAGGAGAACGAAGGATGGAGCGGATATACATGAGATTTGTCCAATCAAACATCATGAAATGTTCTGAGCGCGTCAAGGAGTTTCCTTGCATGTAATCATCCATGGCAGTGGAACACTGTTGCTTGTCGGAGGCAAGAAGGCCTTCACACCATCTGATGACATGGTGGAGTTCGAATTCTTCAATTTGATGACTCTTTGTACTATTGGAGGTTGTCTCATTTCGTGTGACGACGATAGAACCTAAAGCCACTCCACTGGTGATGATCTGTGCTTGTATCCAAACAATAGAATGGATAACCGATATTTCTTCAAAACTAAGTACTTCCAAGTCTCTGGAGGAAAGCTGGAGAATGTCCCGATAAAATTCCATGCAAGAATGACGTAGTTCATTCCAGTCAATGTCGACAAAGTCAGAGGTAAGGATATCAAAGGAACAAGAGGGAAAGCCAGAGGTAGAGGTAGATGAATGTGTTAAACAGTCCAGATGAACGCAGAGCGTGCAAAAACTACAATTTAGACCCTGGGATGTACAGCCCCAAAGCGGTTGTCGACAGACGATGCAGAGACAGAGAGTAAATAGATTCACAGGTTTAAAATGATGTCCGAGGGCATGAATCGAAGAGACCTTGGGTTTTGTCCGATCACGCTCGTCTAAGGTTGGAGAAAAACGATAGACCGCCATGCGTTGTATGTTGTGATCTGAAGCCGAGGGATACTGCATGAGTTTGCTGCCATGCAGATGATCGTAGCAATCAAAATGCACTTTGCATGTGCAGAGGGTACACAATAGACCGAAACCTCTGATGGGCTGAGTACAGGAGCGACAAGCTTGAGATGAAGGTTCGGGATCGGTAGAGGATAACTGAAGAGGAAATCGCCAAGGGACAAAATGGTGTTCATTGGGATCACGCGGAGTAGAAGAGCGGATATCTTCCGTTATCCACAAGTCCTCGAATGGTCTGCTTATTACAACGTGTCCGACGGCCTTCGACCATAGCGCGCACAAAATGCTGAGAGCTGCCCGTCGTGCTTTATGGGTATGATAAGCAACCACTTGAAGTAAATCGCTATATGCATCCAGCTTGGCCTCTACAATCAGTCGGAGTAGGCGAGAGAAGCGGTGGAGGACGTCTGTGCGGACCTCTGGTTTTGGCTCCAGGTCGATGAATTCTAGAATAGTCGCAAACAACGGTGAAACAAGAGATGACAATGAATATAGAGCTAATGATTGAGAGGAAGCGTAGGTAGACTGTATCTTCAAGGCACTATCCGGTGACAAAGACCAAGGTTTCCATCGGAGAGGTCCCAAGTCCCGATGTGGCGCCTCCTGCACTTCGTCAATGTGTATTGCTACAACAGATGAGCCCGCACTATTTAGTGGCTCTACAATACCCGTCACGTTACCGGCTTGAGAAGACGACTGGTAACTCACTTTTGAGGTGATTCGCCCCAGACATTAAATCATTAACACCTTGGATTCGATCAAGGTCCTCCAAGACACCTCTTATCACAGCCGTTTCAAAGAAGGTCATCAAGCGACCATACATTTCGGGCCGAAATGTCGAGAAGGCAGGAATCATTGCGAAACCAATCTTTGATATGACATCCGGGTCGTGTCGGTGTGTGTGAAGTAGAAACTGAGCTACATCCAAAGTTATGGCCTGGAGGGCATTAGGTGGGCAAAAGGGACGTGGGGATGCGATTTGGTAGCGGCAGTCTTCTAAAACCACGGACGCGAGAATGGAAATGCACGACGAAAGAAGTTCCGGTGTATGCATACGCCTTCGGTCGGAGTTGGAGGGTGAAAGTGAACGTGATCTCTGACCTCTAGGTTGAAGACTACTCCTTGTCCGCCGAAATGGGGAGATTCCAGACTTCTTACTGGACTCGTAGTACTCGTCGTCCTGATGGTCTGTAGGACTGCGAGCCGAGTCAAAGATAAGTAATGCTTCAACAGTACGGGTTCACGTACTTATCGTCGAGTATATGCCAATTTTGATCCATGGCAACGCTTAACAGTTCTTTAAGCTGCAACATAAGGTGGTAAGTCGCATCTGTCGAGAAACCACGTTCCCCCTCCTCATCTGAATCATCTTCTCCAACGCCCGTTGGTGCCTGGCGGTTTTCATTCTGTCTTGATTTTTTTTGATTGCCAACAGCGCCTTTCACAGTCTGCAGAAGAAGACCTAGATTAATCTCGGGACCCTGGACCTCTGGTTGGTTGAAAGCATCCAATATACCAAGAGGTAAAGCTCTGCGATGCAGTTGGTCCAGGACATGGGCAAGTAGCTTGCGAGATTCAGTTCGTGTCTTGTTGGTAGGATTTACTTTGTGGACAGCAGGTTGAATTCGAGGCGTGGTCGGCGACGTCGGAGATATGGCGATTTGAGGGGAAACAGAGAGAGATATGGAGGGAGGGTAGGCCATTGTATGACGGAGATACCGGTCAAACGACAGAAATCTTGGGATCGTAAGCTACGTTAGTGTCGATAGCAGGTATGCGATCACGGGACGTTGGTGTCGACGGGATCATAGAGCTCGAGCTGGGCGCTAGCGCTGAGTGGTCGATTGTTGACCGTCGTTACTACTTGCATACTTACATCATTCATTTATCTGAATGAAACAAACGCTCTTTCACACACGACTAGATCATTGATGACTTCCAAACGAAAAGGGACTTATAAGCGGCTTAGACAGACGACTCTTCTTGAATCTCCCAAAGCCTCTCGCGCTTTTTCCTCCAAAGTTTCCTCGCCTACTCAACTCGAAAACAAACGAAAGACTTTGCTCTCGCAGACCAATCTTGACTCTGATGACTCTGATGATGATGACGGCCTCAGCTCCATCAAGTTCGCACCAAAGAAATCCGGCGATAGCTCCGACGACGATTCTGTTGTTGCTCATGTGCTAAAAAGACGAAAGACCATCATCGTTGACAGCGACGACTCAGAACGCGTTGTCAAACCGAGAAAGTATCGTAGGAAGAAGGCGGTCTCTCGTGGCTCTGATGCAGATGATGCCGTAGAGCAGCCTAGGCGACGTAAATTGAAGAAAAAATGCGACGTTGCTCTCGTTTCCTCAACTGATGACGACGAACTCGCCGAGGAGGTGGAAAAAGAGCGTGAGCTATTTTTTTTCAACTGTCTAGGACTTATCTGAGGTTCCGTGCAGGCATTATTGAGAGCAGGTTTCGTAATCGAAACAAAAAAACTGCATTTCAGAAAAACCTTGAGAAGTTGAAGAGTACGTAAAAGACTCACCAGATTCATATCAAATTCAGATATCTTTCAATCTCAAGGGCGTAAACAGGGGAAACCATCTGAATCGTCTTCACCCTCGTCTGATGAGGACAGTTCGGAGGATGACGATATTCCCTTCAAAGGTGCCAAAGCAAGTAGCGATTTCGACAGCCTCTTCGACGAAGATTCCGAAGTCCATTCCTCCGACTTTATCGTTGAAGACGACAATTCAGCGGTTGCAACCTTGCCCATGGAATTTAGTATGGAATCCCACGAGGACCTCGATCATCAGTTCAAAAAGATCTTCCAGTTTTTTGTACATATTGCTGTTCGGCCTGCTAAAGAAAGGCATCATTTCATGGAAGATCAAGTATACAGTTTGTATTGTGCGGTTTCAGCCCTTGCCAGTCAACTGAATACCCCTTCAATCTTGCAGGAGAACAATACTTTTCCATGCCATTACAAACTGTTCGGCGCAAGCTTTCTGGTTTGAGAGACTCTCTTGTCACATCTTCAGTATGGCGTCCCGGTTTCAAGAAATCTCTGGCTACCTACCCCGTGTTTGACTTGGTTCCTCTTACTTTGGCTTTGCCATCCTGTGATGCGTGTCACCTGGGAGGAAGAATGTCGAGCTTGATAGGGCGTCTGAGCGGTTCACCATATGACCCTCTCGGTTTCGAATTCAAGGTGCGTGGCATGTTTTAGGAGGGCGGATCGTGATAGCCTACTACTCCAGTAGGATAACGATCACTCGGGCAATTCTGGTTCTGATGACGATGACGATGACGCGAGCTCTCAAAATGAGAAAACCGTTGCTGAGTTCCACCTGGGAAGATTCTGTGCGCGCCGTACGCGTGTCTATCATGAATTCACGCATTGGGAGGTCTGTTAGATTTATACATCTGTATCAATTGTCTCATCATTTTACATGCAGTATGCGCTCTTCAAATGTATACGTGATGAAGTCGATGAGCTCCACGAGAATCGTCAATCACATGGGTTCTTTCGTATTGCTTATGCTGGGGGGATACAGCCTCCCGAAGACCTTGACGATGCGGATGGAATCTGCGAATGGCTTGACCAAAGGAAAGTGATAGATATGGAGTGGATGAAAATTAAGGATATGATGGAAAGTGCAAGGCATCTTGAATTGGATAGGAAAAGGGGCGATGATGATTAGGACTGTAAACCATGGTTCCAATTCCAGCGTTGTGTTCCTGACGTCATAAACTTCTGCTTGATTTGGATGGTCAAGCCAAACAAGAGATGCCGGGCGAATCACGGCTCTGTTGATTGCAATTGACTCTGCCATGGCTTATCCTCATTATACGCCGCCTACCGGTACTCATCCACCAACTTCGACAACATATCCATATGGCGCTTATCATCCTACCGCTCATGCAGCCTACGCGGGCGTGCAAACCCCAGGAGCATATTCCTATACACCCCCCGCCTATCAGACAGGCGTCACCAGCTATGGATGGCCATATCCATACCCTTGGCCACCTCCTACTCAACAAGCTCACCCTCCAACATCGACAACACCTCAAGTTTCTGCGACCCCGTCAACGCACCCTCCGGCCACACCAACGGTGGCCCAAGCTCCAACCAAACCAGCAACTTTCACGTCATACACGCCTTCGTATATGAGAGAAAGTGTTGTAGCTGCCTCATCCGGTGGTGCTACAGGTCGTGGTTCACGGAAACAATCTACCAGAGGTTTGTTCACTAAAGAGTGTAAGCAACCTAAGTCTTTATACCATCTGTCCCTTTTATATTGACGACTTCATAGTGAAGAGCATCATGTACGGGTTCGGCGATGATCGCAACCCAGCAAATGACACGGTAAATGTGATGGAAGAAATTCTTGTTGAGTATATAATGGATGTTGTATGGCAGTTCCATAGTGCACATAACCAACAACGAAACTCATTCATCTTATCAGTGCACGTCTGCCGGTAACTCATCCCGAAAAACCCGACTATCCGTAGACGACCTGAGAAGGGCACTCTCCCGACCGGCAGACGCCAAAAAGTTGGCCCGCATGGAAGAGCTTCTTTTCATGCAAGAGGATATCAAGCGTGCTCGTGCACAGTTTGACGATAATACGAACCCAACCGAGTTCTAGAAGTGTAATCCATTAGACTTGCATGTACGTTATATGACCAACATGGATCTCCATTCATTATATCATACAGCAGGATGTTCCTAATTCACCGAGATTTGTCGGGGGAACCAAACTCGGCACCTTCCTCAGTGACGTTGTATCGTGAATATTGGGATTGGGTGGTTAGCCGTTTCGATCCGAACACGACATCGATGGATACGGTCACATCGACGGCACGAGGCCTTGGTGCCACTCAGGAGAAGCACGCGCTGGCATGTGAGCGCAGAGACCAATTCCGTATCTTCAGTTATATGGAGTTTCTAGGGAAAAATATATCATTCTTCCATAGCATCACCATCCGGTTCTTCATCTTGATCGTTTAAATCCTGTGTTGTACGAGCTTGAACACCTAAGGAGCGATGAAGAGATGAGGGTAATATAGTTGAAATGAACTGACCTCCGCTCTGAGAAAGAGGCTTGAGGTTCTGCTTTAACCACTCTTCGGACTCCCATACTTGGTAAAGATAAATACAAGGATGAGCGGCGATTGTGTGAATGACATACCGGCCCTATTGCCACCTAGTTGGAGCGGCGTTTTCATAGGTCTCGCCAGATTCACTTTTAAGACTTTTCCGCGCAGTTCGTTCATGTCCATGTTGTCGATTGCGTCTTGAGCATCGCCAGAAGAACTATATGTGATAAACGCAAAACCACGATGTTTGGCTTCTGAATAGAACGTGAGATGTGGCATTGCAGAATGTGTTTTCCTTTACCATCTTGTGGGTTGGTGGCAGCAGACGGTAATTGGACTTCAATTATGTCGCCTATGGTCCAATAATTAGAAGATCTGAACAAGGGGCAAAGTCTCGATGTGGGGCAAATGGATCATACCGAAGGTAGAAAAACTCTCGTAAAGGATGGCCTCATCGACATCGTCAGCAACACCGCCGATAAAAACGGTTTTTTTAGACTTAGTGCCTTCTTCCATGATATCTGGGGGTACAAAGAGAGAAGAGAAGGTCGCACGATGAACGGACCAAGGTGGAGGCACGTGCAATAATATGCAGCAGTTACGTGGGTATCATTTTTCAGAAGTTGACACTGATCACCAAAAGGGTCTCGTTCATCCCACTTATGCCGCATCAAAAGAAAGGCTTCATGACAAGTAACCACTACAATATGCCACCGAATACCGGTGATGACTTTCTTCTTTAAGGCCTTCTACTCGCCGTCCCATATGCCTCGCATCCTCGATACCCAAGAGATACTCGGACTGCATGTCCCCAGATCACGATCCCAGTAATTCCGAATTCATCACCGTCTGTACACTCACAATTAGCCTGGGAAACAATGTCCAAATCTCTCTGTTTGTTCCATACGGTGTTACTGTATCGGGAAAATCGTGCGTTCGAATAACCTGGCGTTGCTATTCCGCCGAAGTCCATGTTGAGGATAATGATCCCAAACTCAAAAGAATTATATAGATATTGTTGAGGGTCTTCTCCTGACAGCGATGCCATACGTGGATATCTATGATACTTAAACAGCATTTGGCTCTCCATCCACTCTGTCCTGGTCTTTCCCAACATTATTGGTCGCCTTCTAGTTCCCCCTTCCAATCTCTGGCCCTCAAATACTTGGTTCTCTTCTCCCCTGCCAATATTCGTGCTCGTGATAGTGTTGAACGACCTCGCGCTACTATTCATGCCAACTAGCGCCTGGGTTAGGGAGTCTGAACAACAACCTGGATCCCCGTCATCTTCAGACTCTTCGCTCGATGAAGACGATGTCAATCGACGCATGACGCCTCACTGGGTGAGCTACCAAAATATCTTCAAGATCCGTGGATTTCGGCTGGAAACCGTTCGGGATGTAAAAGAGTTCTACCAGAAACACTTGCAACATCACGGTCCCGAACTGACAGCTTCACACGCGGGATACCTACATGTATGTGAGAGTCAAGATGATGACGCATTGTGTCCAGATGCTGGGCTGGTGAGAGTCAGAACCATCGTTGTTGTTATTCTCATTTGACGAAGTTAGCGAGACAATCTTTTCCGTGGGTTTCGTGCATGCGATGGGACAAAGGTCATGGTGAAAGCAGTCCATATGTACAGCCGTGAATACGAGGTCATTCGCTTTCTCTCTAAGCCGTCACTACGACGTGACCCGATGAATCATACTATACGTCAGTGACTTATTATTATATCTCGACCAACTTTCTAATTTTGGTTCCATCTTCTCGACAGCTGTGTTGGACTTCATCGAGGTGGTTGATGATGATATTGTATTCATTGTGATGGAGGAGTGGTCTCCACAACTCATCACTGATACCCCTTGTTGCCTACAGCTCTTTCTTGCGGCGCTTAGGCAGTGCATCGAGGTATCTGAGCTGGTTTCTCGTCTTAAATTACTAATTTGTGGTTTGCAGCATGCTGTTTTCATGCATAAACATCATATAGCCCATTTAGACATCTCTCTTCGCAATCTCCTGACCGATTATAACGGTCATTATGCTTACATCGACTTTGAACTCAGTCGAAGGTACACCAAAACATCTAAGCCCGTCATTTTTGGCTATCGTGGAACCGAGGTTCCCCCTGAGTGTGAACGTGGTACTGTTGCAGATCCGTACAAGGTTGATGTATGGGCACTGGCTGTCCTAATCCTGCGAGCATGCAAGGTATGTATACGAGATGATCTCGCACCTTTGCAAGCCTTTATTCTTTTTGATAGTCAACTGGGTATTATGTTCCTGAACTAATGCAACTCATTAAGCCCATGCTCCACGAAGATCCTAGTCACCGGCCATCCATTCATCGTGTTCTCCGAACATTTGACACCATGCTCTCGACGATCAGTGATCATCGTTTACGTTCAACCTGCCCAAGCTCTCATTGATTACGGACAAAGAACTTTTCGTTGAAACATTGCAGTGTTGTGCTATCATCTCATGGTATGGATGTTTTGTATTATAGTGATAGATATAGATCATCAATATAGTCCAGGTCGATGTACATACTAATTATACAGAAGGTATCGGATCTTGACATGTCTCTGCATCAAGACGCTGCCGTTTTCGTTGCAGGTATCGTTCACGAGCACTTTGCACATCGGCTTCGGTGTTGCGCTTCGCAACAATTCTCCGTGTGGTCTCATCTTCTGCCAAACGCTTCTCTCGCGTGACTCTGTCTTCCTCTTCCTCCATTTGTTGTCGAATCTCTCGCGCCCGACGCTCGTTGATTTCTCGGCGAGTTGCAGCAGTTCCCACAGCTCGATGAGTTTGACTCGTCTCGGAACCGACGTGAGAAGCTTGGGCACTATCTGCTGACCGTATTCCAAGCCGCCGAGTATTAGGAGCCGCAAGATTCAAACCTGCACTCAGCAAATCACGTTTATCGACAATCTGGTTATCGTCGTTCAATTCAACTTCTTTGCCTTCTGCTCGCGCGATTCTCGCAAGCTCGAGATCAGATAACGGCGTATGGTCGGGGGGTTTCACAATAGTTAAATTGGGTGCGGGACCTTGTGCTCCAATAATGCGCGTTTTCTGGGTGGCGGCCACTGTAGCTTCGTGACTTTGTTCGGATTCTTCGAGCATCTTCCTGTAGAAATGGGTCATCCCGGTGGATTTGTAATCCTGCTTTTTGCGTTCCTCTGAATAATAGTACATTGAGCTTGAATGGAGATGGATAAATAAAGAGGAATCATACCCTCTCTCTTTCTCTCCTCTTCCTCTGCTTTTCGAACTTCCGCCATCTGATCCTTATAAGCTTGAGTCACGAAGACCTCCTTGTCTTTGAACTGATCCCCTTCTGCTTCTCTTTCGAGTTGCATCATTTTTTCTTCTGCGCGCAGATGATCCAACTTTCTCGTAGCCGCAGATTCGAGGAGGCCACGAATATATTTAGGCTGTTACGAACATTGATGAGAAGATAGAGGGTTGCTGCGATAGTTGTAGATACGTGCCTTACGGTCGAGAGCTTCCTGCTCTTTAGCTGCCTTCTGACGCAACTTCGCCTCCTGCATTCTATCCCAGACCTCATCATATTCGTAAACTGTTTCATCTACTTTCATCTCGGCCTCCATTCGTTTCTTCGTGGCTTTAGACGTCGATACATTCTGCGCTAGAAACTTCTTGTTCGCTGGAACGTTTCGATCAGCAGGTATCGAAGTTGGGGAGGTATCAAGAGTATCTTCATCTCCCAAGTCAAACGCTGGACGTTTGAGAGAAGCAAGAGACGGCTCAGCCTTCTGAGGTTTAGAGAGGGAGAATGAAAGTTTCATATGAACGACGCTACATCAGAACGGCACTACTCTCGGAGTTTGAAATGTCGAACAGTTTCTGCTTTCCATGGCACAAGCAAGTTTTGACCGGAGACGCATAAATGGCCCTGAAGAAAGCCATCCTCCAATTTTTGATGACACTGAGAGTTTGTTTTGGACCTTAGGTCAACCGCGAAAATCACGAAAACCAACGGACATTCGTCCCATTTGTATGTTGCAAGATTTGTCCTTACTGTCAATCTCACCCTCACCTAGTCCTGCAGCCGGGATTGATTGATCAAGCGAATGGGTCTGCTTATGTAGAGACTGAACGAACGAAGATTGCATGTGCTGTGTTCGTCTTTTCCTCTTTTACAATACCCAATATTCACACAATGATTTTACATCTCTCTCTTAGTTATGGCCCAAGACAGTCAAAAAACACTGCATACAACGAGAAAGGCAAACTCAACGTCGAAGTCAAATTTGCGCCTTTCTCTTGTGGACGTCGAAAAGCACCTATGCATGTATGATATCTTGATCGTAATCCGCTAAGAGTGCATAATCATTAAGCTGATCTAGGATGCTGAAGATAGGTCGTTGGCGATGGCCATACATCAAGCACTCGTGCCATCAGTGCGCCTAGAATTATTACCGAAATCTACCATAGACATCTTCCTGACAATAGTTGAGGCTGATGGGATTGAAGGATGCATGGCGTCCGGGGTCGTGGCTGCCAGCACAGCCTTGGCCGATGCTGGAGTCGAAATGCTCGGTCTCGTCGTGTCCTGTGCATCGGTGAGAACTTTTCTCTTGTATTCACCAATACTATCTCACTATGATTTGTAGTCTATCGTCGGTCAAGAAATTTGGCTAGATCCCACTGAAGAAGAAACTCAATTGGCGAAAGGCACTCTAGTTCTATCTTGCATGCCTGCGCTGGTAACCGTCACCAGTATCTGGCAGTCTGGTCAAATGAATTCAGAAGAAGTTTTTGGAGTGTGTTGCCTCACTTCATTCCGTTGACTTGGCTGATCCCGTTCAAAGTGCATGGATGCTTGTCATGAGCAGTGTGGAGACATACATTCTGTGGTTGCACAGACGTTGCGAGATGATGTATAAGCTTGATTGGTCGTTCACAATGTACAATTTACCAATTGGGAAATAACGTAGGGTAAAATGTTGGAGATCTCGATCAACGTTCAACGTTCAACTTCAACGTTCAACATTGTAAAATTATAACGCGTCTTATTGGTACGCGTTCTTGCCACGTGACATGAAAGCGCTTTTCTTAAGTTAATTTATACTTCGAAGTTGCACGTCGTGTTCCTCGTCATCACTCTCATAATTGTCAACGTCCAAGTGAACGATTCCTGCAGCTGCGTGGAGTTTACAGATCGAGTGACGGCGTCTCAGTCATCTGTCCATGACTCTCACGAGCGATGACTACGTTACTATAAAGTCCCCAAGCGAACCATATCCTCCCTCTTCACCTTTCCTCAATCGACTTTCTCATGATTCTGACGAGAGATCGTTGCGAGCCCTTGAAATTTCTGAGGGGTCATCTGTAGCTCCAGTAAGATATACCCGGTATGCTCTGCTTCCTACCTTCAAGTCGTGTGAGGTTCTTAAGCTCCTGTAGTGGCCGTTCTTACTCAGGTTCCGGTTTTGAATTTCAGCATGACTTAGTGCGTCTTGTACAGTTTATCCCACGTATTGAACGTTTGAATTACATCTCCACAGCTGCCATTGAGTATGAGTCTTACGGACCCGGACGTTGGGCAAGGACCGAACAGTGAAAAGAGCGTTGGGCTCATCAATGGCAAGTCTTCCTCTGATACGCTTCTCCCACGTGCTGAGTAGCCTAATGTACTCTGAAGGTATAGCTCTCATTGTAGGGTTACAGGTATGACATTAAATATCTTTCGCGGCTCATGAACATGCTCTTTATTTTTGAAGATCGGTTCAGGCATTTTGTGAAGGCAATTTTGTGTTTTCTATTATTCATTTTCTCATTTAATTATAGTTCATCACCTGGAATTGTTATTGCGAATACCAAAAGCGTTGGCGCGAGTCTAACCGTATGGTTACTCTCCGGAGTGCTTGCGTGGACGGGTGCCAGCAGTTTCGCTGAGTTGGGATCAGCTATTCCTCTGAATGGTGGTGCCCAAGCATATCTCTCATATGCGTATGGGTCACTTGTTTCCTACCTTTTTGCATGGACTGCAATCATTGCCTTGAAGCCTGGTATGCCCTATATTGTTCCAATTTATCGTGAACTTGGACCTACTCTATTAGGTGGAAATGCGGTTATCAGCCTCATTTTTGCAGAATATATAAACCGCCTCTTCTGGAGCCATCCCCGCGATGAGGTATCGCCGGATGATATTCCTCAGTGGGCTATCAAACTTACAGCAGTTGGAGCAGTCGTGGTGGTGACCATGATCTGCATAGTTTCTCGCAAGTTGGGTTCGCGAGCTGCCGTTGTCTTTACAACCATCAAGGTGGGTGTCCTGTCAAGGAAATTGTTCCGCATTCTTACTTTTTGTCAAGGTTGTCTCACTAGTACGATTTATAGTATTTTTTCGTCAAGCCTTCTGAGATGATCGTTTTTCTCTAGATATCTATAACAGTCTTGGGTCTGATACAGTTGGTTCGTGGTCAAGCCTCGACGTCCTTTCGACAACTACCGTTTGAAGGCACGAGCAAAAGCCCATCTTCATGGTCTCTTGCACTGTATTCTGGCCTATGGGCATATGATGGCTGGGACCAAGCCAATTATGTGGGAGGGGAAATGACTCATCCAGAACGAAACATACCAAGAGCCATTCACTCTAGCATGGTTATCGTGATAGTAAGTGCCCTAAATATTTTTCCATCAGTAATTCCTGATTCAAAAATGCTTTCTCTAGTTGACATTTATGTTGGCAAATATCTCATACTTTGTCGTGCTTAACACGGTAAGGCTGCGTTACTGTACCAGGCGCCAACATTTCACATGGTAGTTGCCCAGGTGACAGTCAGCATGAGTAATACAGTCGCTTTGGACTTTGGTCGAGCCTTATTTGGTCCAATTGGAGGCATGGTCTTCGCTTTCATGGTTGCCTTCTCTTGTTTCGGCGCACTTAATGGTAAGCATTTTCTGAGCCCCGATTTGTATGCCCTGACTTTGGCCAGGCTCATTCTTTACGACATCCCGCTTGATCTACGCTGCGGCAAAAGAACGTTTCCTGCCCGGTCTTTTTGGTCGATTGCATATCTCTCGCAAGACCCCACAGAATGCTGCCTTATTGCAAGCTTTCATGTCGATCTCATTCATCGTAATCGGAGGAGGATTTAGATCACTTGTCAATTTCTCAGTTGTTGCGTCTTGGGCCTTTTACTTTCTTACCGTGAGTTGACCACGCTTTTATCGAGATTGATCTCAACGTGAATCCAGGTTCTTGGATTGATTATTCTCCGTGTAAAAGAACCTTCGTTGGAAAGGTATGGGAACTTTTTCTCTGCCCTTTACATGTGCACTATCTATACGCGTGCTCTAGACCCTATAAGGTGTGGATCATAACTCCAATCACATTCTGTGCAGTAAGCCCACCGTCCCTACAGGCTCACATTTCGATTCCTTACTCCTTCGATAGGTTGCCCTCTTCCTTCTGATCATGCCGATTATCGCTGCACCTGTTGAGGCTGTTGCCGTCCTTGGTATGTCCTCGTCACGCTTTTTGCCAGGAACAACACTCACGCACTAAAGGATTCGTTTTGGCTGGGATCCCTGTGTTTTATATCACCCGACGAAACGAGGAAAATCGCCCTCGAATGTTTTGTGAGTATTCTGTATACTTTTATGTGGTGATTCCACGGTGCTGAGAACTGCTTCTAAGTATGGGTATCTTCATGTTGGAGTCGAATACGGGGACGTCGGCCTAACGAAGAGGGATGGGAAGCTATAGCGACTGAGGGCGATGAACCCATAGAGATGGTAGAAGGCCACACATAGGTAGCCAGTGGTTTAGATTTTTGGGCAGGCGACGAATCATCTATACTGTACTGTATATGTATACCTCTTTGTCAACAGTAATGTTTGTGACTAGGTATTCTACGAACTTTGACAGAACCGGTGACATCCGAGTCCTGTTGACGCAATCAAGATCGTAATCAGCCTGATCAGGCGGTTGCTTATACAACTTATAAGTAGGCTGACAGATCTAGAGCCACAGCTTATTACAACGTACATAACATAACACCTACCCTATCTGACCCTCTTCGCTCTACTTAGTCTCATTGTGAGTACATTGTAACCTTCCATACCTTCTCTCTGATGCAGTATTGGCTCATTTAGCTCAACATGGCGGTAGTTCACCTCAAGACCTGTTCTCTAGAGTCCTATGAACTAACCAGATCGCCGTAGGAACACAAATACAAGTTCGATGTGAAGGCGAGTGCCATATACATTTGTGATCTTTCTGCTCAATCGACACTAGATGACTTGTTCTGGATGTTCTGGTGCTGTCTCCCGTGTCTTGAACAAAGCCAAAGAGACCGGTGGTGAGTTACTCAATCGTCAAAAACAATCAAGGGGTACCGATCCCTTATCTGCTTATTTAGATGTATCCGATTTCGACGTTTCTCTTGATAAGCAGGAAGTTCTTGTGACATCCCACCGCTCCTACGATGATATTCTGGCCAAGATCCAGAAAACTGGCAAGGAGGTATGTCGTAGTGACCTAGTACTCGATTCGCTCCGATCATTTTTTGGGCAGGTCAAATCTGGAACCACTTTAGAATGAGCTACTCTGTCCTTTTGATTGTTAATGTTATATATTGTAATCGTTATTGTCTGATATCCCGATGTCGTCAAATGCACTATGTTGAGTGTTTCCAGATAATGGCATCATTGAAGTTACCCCAAAGACCCTGTTATCACGCATCACAGGCTGAGATTGTCTAAGGAATTCAGACTGTCAGAGAACTACATAGTAGTTTGGCCTTGAAAAGCTTGAACTAGAACAATTGACGCGGCTGTTGATCAAATCGATCAACCCAAAGCCACAAGTATCACTGTGAAAAAGGTGCTGAGGAACTTAGCATGTAAGTTGTTCTTTCACATTGTTCTGAATCAGGTATATATACCTTATACATCAAGTTTATTTATTTAAATTCTCACCTGACCCCTCAGCCAGGAATTCCCTAGAGCCAACCACTGCCCAAGCTCCTAGAAGTTAAACCAGCCGTCGATTAGTGTAGCGAATACGTGACCTGGACCTACTATTGTCACGTCTAGTAACTATCCATACCCTACGCTACCCAAAAACCGACATATTATCTTGACCCTTAGCTTGTATTGTTCCGTGACTGCCCGTAGTATTAAATACCTGG